>PVIW01006587.1:0-84781 GCA_004026585.1 Noctilio leporinus
TATTATGCTTAGTGAAATAAGCCAGTCAGTGAAGGACAAATATCATATGATCTCACCCATTACGGGACAATAATGAGCAAAACTAACAACAAGCAAAACAGAACCAAGTGTATGAATACAAGGAATAGGCCTGCAGTGGTCAGGGGGAAAGGGGTTGGGGGGAGGGGGGAGGCAGAGGCAAAGAAGGGGAGCAGCTTAGGCAAGAACCTAGTATAAAGGAACCATGGACATGGACAACAGGTGGGATTGACTTTGGGGGGAAAGGGTGGGTGGGGATGGGGACAGAGGGGAGCAAAAAAGGGATGGATGTAATACAACAACAATAAAATTTAAAAAAAAAAGAAAAAGAAATCTGTTTAACCTGGCATTTCTCAAACTCATCTGAGCCAGGATAGGAAGTCAACCAATTTATCTACAGTATCTAAATCCTTGATATAGACCAACCCACATAAATATACAGTAGTTGTAAAACCACTAAGTAAAATTTTAGCAGTTTAAATCCAGCTTGCTGTAAAACAAATAAAAATCCATCATAATCAAAGATTCATTCCAAAAGTACAAGGATTATTCAACATTAGGGCATCTGTAAGTTCATCACATTGATAAAGGAAAATAAATCACAGAACCTTATGAACAGGATAGTTTTAAAGTATTTAATAAACTTCAGCTACGTCTAAAATTTTTAAAATCTTAGGAAACTGGTAAGAAAATTTGAACTTCTTAACCAGACAAAATTTATCAAAAGCCATCTACAGTCTTTCTAATGGTGAAACACTAAAGTTATTCTCATTTAAGTAAAAAAAAAAAAAAAAAAACAAGGATGGCTGCTATAATTACTAAAAACTGAAGCCAATGCAATAAAATAAGAAAAATAAATAGGAAATACAAATATTAGAAGAGACAAACCAAACTTGTCATTATTTTTTCATGACTTAAATGTACATATACATAACAATAAAAATGGAAGAGAATTAACTAAAAATTTTCGAGGTTCTAGTAAAAACCAGTTATAAGATAAGCATCAAAACTCATGGCTTTCCCAAATGTTAAGGGGAAAACCTTCTCCATACAGGAGGACTTTCATTAGAATTAAGACTCTTGGCTTCTCTGGGATATGGATTCATGGAACAGACCCACAGCTATCTGGGATGCAGGGGGACTGGATGAAAGAAGGTGAAAGGATTGGTAGAACATACTCGTATATGCATGACCCATAGACACAGACAACAATGTGTTGATCCCTTGAGAGAAGGGGGAGTGAGGGCTGGTTGGAGGCTGCCAAAGGGGAAAAATGGGACTATTGTAATGGTTTAAGCAATAAAAAATAAGTTAAAAAAGGACTCTTCATTTCTGTCCATCCTGGGGGGACAGGGTGGGGGATGAGTGACTTGCCTGATTAGTGAGTCTGGGAGAAGGAAGTGGATAAGAATAGATGCTTCAGAGTTCCCTTTTTGGCTTTGGCTGGTGACAGGGAGCAAATATTTTCGTCTACTCTCTGCTGTGTGCTAAGTGCACCTGTTTCTGGGGAAGAGAGAATTGTCCTGTACTGCCTGCTACTATAGAGGTAAATCTATTCAATTCACAGGGAAATATAGAAAGCCCAGTTGTACACAAATCAAAAGCTATATTTTCTAATCAGCTTGGTTAGTAATAAAAGAAGTATTTTTATTTCTTAAGTCTCTTTCCTATATCCATGCCTCAGTTTCTTCCAAACTAAGAAGAGGGAGCAAGGTATTACTTATAGGAGACCCTAAATAAAACACTAACTACCAGTAACTTCCATTTAGAAAGTATATTTAAAAAGAAAAATTGTATTTGCAGCCCTGGCTGGTGTAGCTCAGTGGATTTGCACCAGCCTGTGAACCCAAGGGTCACTGGTTTGACTCCCAGTCAGGGCACATAACCAGGTTGCAATCCAGGTCTCCAGCCAGGTCCTTAGCTGGAGGCAGGTGAAAGGCAACCATACATTGATGTTTCTCTCCCTTTCTTCCTCCCTCTCTGCCCTTCTCTCTAAAAATAATGAATGAAAATCTTTTAAAAAATTATACTGTCATTAGCAATGAACACAATAAAATACCTAGGCATAAACTTACTAAGAAATAGCAAGGTACATAAAAAGAAACTAAAAAGGCTTACATAAAGACATATAAGACATCCTTAATCAATGGAAAACCATAACAATTCCCCGGGCAAGAAGTCTCAATATTGTAAAGATGTCAATCATAGCTCCTGCACTCAATTTATTAATTTAGTGTAATCCAAATCAAAGAACATAATTTGGGCATGGGATACTATGTAATACAAAAGTTATTTTAATATTTACCTTAATAAACATAGGGAAGAAATACAGGAAATTTTTGAAACTGAATAATTATATTAATATTAAGAGATATATATATATATATTAAGATTATAATAATATGAATATAAAATATAATATAGGCCCTGGCTGGTAGCACAGTGGATAAGGCACCGGCCTGCAAACCCAAAGGTCGCAGGTTCGATTCCCTAGCCAGGGCACATAACCAGGTTGCAAACCAGGTCTCCAGTCAGGTCTATGGCTGGAGGCAGGTGAAACGCAACCATACATTGATGTCTCTCTCCCTCTCTGCCTCTCTCCCTTCCCCTCTTTCTAAAAATAATGAAATAAAATCTTTAAAAAATAAAAAATAAAATACAATATAACCTTTAACATTATATTTCAATATCTGTTACAGCAGTATTGTGTAGGAATACACACTTTTATAATATTTTAAATTCCCTGTTTATAAATGCTTTGTTTTTATCCACTTGATCTACTTGTATATCCCTTTTAAAAAGATTGTATTTATTTGGGAGAGGGGAAGGAAGGGAAGAAGAGAGGGAGAAAAACACCAATGTGCCAGAGAAACATCAATTGGCTTTCCTTTCACATATGCCCCCAACTGAGACCTGGCCCTCAACCCAGGCATATGCCCAGATCAAGAATTGAACCAGTGACCCTTCGGTTTCCAGGCCAGTGCTCAACCCTCTGAGCTATTTCAGCCAGGGCATACTTATATATTCTTTCTTTTTCTTTTTCTTTTCTTTTTTTTTGCATACTTATATATTCTTAATATCCCACTCCAAACTATATTCTTTTACCTAGACCACTCTGATTTCTTTATTAATCTCCTGGCTTTGCCTCCATCCAAATAATAGAAAATAACAGCCAGAAGGACCGTTAAAAAATAATAAACCGCAGCAAGTCACTTACTTGCTTCAAGTCCTCCAATGACTTTCCATAAAATAAATAAAATTCAAATGCTCCAACATGACCTACAAGATCTTGTGTTTTCTGCTCCTTCACCCTCATTTCAGCTGCTCCAGCCTCACTGGTCACTGGTTTCCTTTCAGATCCTTAAGTATCAAAGCTCTTTCGTCCCTGGGGATTTGAGCTAGAGCTTTCCTGTCCTCCAACTTTACAGGGCCTGGATCTTCTCATCCTTAAACTCTCGTCTTCAATGTCACCTCCCTGGAAGCCACCACTGGTCATCTAAGTAGGTCCCTGATGTTTTCATACCACAACAGCTCCTTTCCTGCTTATCACTCATCACAATTTGTAACTACCCATTATTTGTTCATCTGTTCCACTGTCAGTCTCCCCACCAGACTGAAAGCTCCGCCAAGGTTTCTGTATCTGTTCATCAAACGTAATTGTGCAACACATCCTAGCCCCTCAGTAAACATTTGCTTAACTGCTAGATGTGTCAGCATTTAATATGTGCATCCCCTTTGTCCATATCTAATAATTATCCAAAGTAAACAATCAGGCAAGTGCACACAGATGTATGTTCAAGGATAATTATTTCAGCATTGCTGATAATGAGAAAATATTGTATATACCCTAAATGTCTAGCAGTAGAAGACTGAGTCATTGAAAAAAAAAAGAAGAAAAGAGCTGGACTGGCATAGAAATACATCACGTATTTTGTTAAGTTAAAAAAGCAGGTTATAGAACAGAATGCATTTATGCTACCAGCCTATTAATTTGATATTTAATTGTGATTATTTATATGCATTAAGATATGCATGAAATAATTGGGAAAATGCATACCAACATTAACAGTATAATTATAGCTATATCTGAAGGGATGGTAGAGACTGTTTTTTAAGTCCTCACCAGAGGACATGCTTATGGATTTCAGAAAGAGGGGAAAGGAGAGAGGGGAAGAGAGAGAGGTCGATGCAAGAGAGGAACATCAATCAGCTGCCTTTCACTCCAGCCTGGACCAAGAACAGACCCCACAACCCAGGCCTGTGCCCTGACCGGTAATCAAACCCACAGCTATTCGATTTATGGGCCAACACTTCAACCAACTGCACCACATCAGCCAGAACGAGGGTAGAGACTTCTATCTTCTATGTCAGCACACATCTAGATCTACATTTTGGTATATCTTAGGAATTGGGATGCAAGTAGCAGAACACCCAACAGCAGTGGCTTGAGCCTTTGGTGCCAATTTTATAGGCCAGCGGTCACCTATTTCAGTCTTCTTATCGTAGGAGAAGGAAAACATTGAAAACACATGTCCTTCCATCCTTTGTTGACACCCTCAGATGGTTATCTTTTATGCTTCTTTTGTTGCCTCATGGGACAGATGACTCCTCCAGCTTCCTAGAGGAAGGCCTCCTCTTCCATGGCATGGGGAAGAGGAGGGGAGCAAAATCTTCCCCAGGATCACTTAATATCCTGGGGGCCAGAAATAGGTAACATGGAACCCCTAATGGCGAGAGAGGCTAGGAAATTGGCTTTGTCATTTATGGTCACCTCCTGAGGCTGACCATATTGTCAGGACCCCCCCTCCCCCCAATTACTGACTCCTTGGAAAATAACATGGAGGTTTTTCAAAAAATAAAACTACCATGTGATCCAGCAACTCTTCTTCGGGGCATATACCTGAAGGAAATAAGGGCAGGATCTCAAAGAGATACCTGCACTGTCATGTTCACTGAAGCATTATTTACAATAGCTGAGACATGGAAACAACCTAGTGTCTGTTGACAGATGAACGAATAAAGAAAAGGTGAGATATTATTCAGCCATAAAAAAATAAAGGAAATCCTGACATTTGTGACAGTAAGAATGAACCTCGAGGACATTATGCTAAGTGAAATGAGCCAGACAAAGACAGACAAATACTGTGTGAGCTTACTTGTACATAGAATCTAAAAAAAAATCAAACTCACAGAAACAGAGAGTAGATTGATGGTTGTCAGGGCTTGGGGTGGTGGGTACAGGCAGTCAAAGGGTATGAACTTCCTGTTATGAAATGAATGGGCTCCAGGCATCTGAGGGGCAGCATGGTGACTCTGTTTGACAATCCTGTATTGCATACTTGCAAGTTGCTAAGAGAGTAGATTTTAAAAGCTGTTGCCACAAAAAAATTAGAAAACGTAACTAGGTAAGGCAATGGATGTGTTAACTGACCTTAGTGTGGCAATCATTTCACAATAGTGTAATATGAAATCATTGTGTTGTATACCCTCACTTGACACAGTGCTACATGTCAATTATATCTCAATAAAGCTGAAAAAAAGAAAAAGGAGAGAAAGGCAGTTAAGATTTTTTTTTAAATTTTAATAATGAACATACATAACCTTGACAGTCAGGAAAAAATGTGAACCTATTTCAGACATGATGAGAGCCCAGGGGGTGTTCAATGCCACAGGACTTATCTGATAAAAATAGGGAAGAGTGGGGAGCAGGTCCTCACTGCTTACCACGCAGGTCAGGGGCCCCCTTGGGCAGCTTCCTGAGCCCAAGATATGCCCTGCTCACTTTTGTCCTCTCTGGCCCTCCGTTCAGGGCCCTCTCAGTTAATAAATACATCCTTCCTCCCAGGGCTGTGCTCTGGTATTGATCTGCGGGAACCAAAACGGATTGATTCTGCCTTGCGACAGCAAGGGTAAAATTTCATCAGTTGTCAGCCTTGCCAGCAAAACAGAACTTTCCCTTGGTCGTGTGCCATCCTGAGTGGGTGTGTGCTCTCAGAGTGCACCCAGATGCTTGCAGGAGCGGCAGGCTAGTAGGTGGGGTTAACATGTCTGTGGGGCAGGTGTATAAACGTGGCTGGTTCCTTTTCACAGAGGCTTGACTGGAAGGATGTGAAAAATAAACATAGAATAACCACAAACGGTGCCGTTGAAGCTAAGAAACCATAACCACGTGCAGAACTGCTTTCCTTACAAGGAGGCACCGCCTCGTGACAGACTCAGAGTGTAATGCTTTCTACACCCTCCCTAATCAAGACGAGCTAGACCTAGAGAGCTGGCACAAAGAAGGCAATATAACCGTAGAAGCACTGCAGCATTGTTTATAACAGCCGAGCTATGGAAGCCACCCAAGTGTCCACCAATAGATGAGTGGATAAAGAAGGAGCAGTGCCTATATATATATATATATATGATGGACTGTGTGTGACTCAGCCATGAAAAGAATGACATCTTGACATCTTGCCATCTGCAACATGGATGAACCTAGAGGGTACTGTGCTGAGTGAAATAAGTCAGAGGACGACAAATGCCATAGGATTTCACTTATATGTGCAAGCTAAAAAACAAAATAAATAAACAAGCAGAAAGAGAAACAGACGCACAGATCCAGAGAGCAGTTTGATGGTGGGCCAGCTGAGAGGGGGTTGGAGGATGGTGAGAAAAGTGAAGGGACTAAGAAGTACAAATTGGTAGTCACAGAATAGTCATGGGGATGTAAAGTACAGTGCAGAGAATATAGTCTATAATATTTTAATAACTATGTATAGTGTCCGAGGTCTACAAGATTTATCAGGATGATCACACTTAGTAAGTAATATAATATCTAATCATGGGGGTGTACTCCTGAAACTAATAGAATATTGTGTGTCAACTATAATTAAAAAACCAAAAAAAAAATTTTAAAGGCATTGAAGAAAAGCTGCTTCTTTTTTTCTTTTCTTTTGCTCTTGCATTGTTGACACCATTACAGATGTTCCCATTCCCCTCTTTGCCCCCCTCCACCCTGTCGCCAACTGACCCCCACCCCACCCCCGACCTTCACCACATTGTTGTCTGTGTCCACGAACTCTGCACCAGCCAATTCCCTTCTTCCAATTGACTACAAGCTTCATGAGGGCAGGAATCTTAGGAGTCTTGTCTCCAGGACACAGTAGGTACTGGACAAACATTCCTTGAATGAATAATGTCAGTTGTTAAAACTCACGATAGCTTCCATACACAAGGCATTTCCTTTGTGCCAGGCACGGGGAGGCAGAAATGAGCTCACTCCATACTGATGTTGGTTCTGCGAAGCAGGATTGTAACCCCGTATTATTACAATTATGAAAATCAGGGCTTCCTAAGTCACGCTGGTAACTTAGGGTTGGAGCCATCAAACTCCCAAGTGGCAGCTTGTAACTTTGGTATACAGAACTCTGGGACAGGCTTTCCACAGTCCCCGAGAACCTTCTGATGGGCGGGGCCACATTCGTCTATTGCTAGCAGTGTTCCTTCAATCCCTTCCTGGGACCCCGGAGGGGCTCCTGGGTTGTGAGAGATGAACAGAGTCATTTTCCCTCAAGATGCTTCCAGTCTGGTGGGCATTCAGATGTTGTTGGTCCACCATCACTTGGTGGTCAGGAACAGAAATGCACTCAAACCAGGGTAAGCAAAAATGCACTTGAGGGTGAGCCAGAGATTCTCACTGAAGCAGCCACAAGGCAGGGGCATTCCAGGGTTTTTCTAGGGCCACATGCTCTTTCGTTACTGCTACTCCTCATGTGTCTGCCTGTTCTCTGACGCTGCTAACAGGCCACTTTTGTCTTCTCCTCCTCATCACAGTTCAAGCTGGCAGCCCTGATGGTGCCCTCAGCCCCCTGCCAATATCATGTCAGTTCCACAGACCTCCAGACACCGACAAGCACCTCTAAGCCCCAATGTCAGGGGGAGAGAATCTGATAGGTCCATGAGGTCTACACTGGACCCAGTAACTGGGATACAGGGCAAGATCACGTCAGATTAGCCAGGCACTGTCATTAGCTAATATTTTCTCCTAATCTCCGTGTCTCGTCTTATATTCTCGACACTGCGGATTTTTAAGAGTGAAGCCTGAACACACAAAGCCAAGCAGTTCACCCTTTGGTTTTGTCATTTGTTTGTTTTCCAGTTTTGCTTCATATCACTTCTACCCTGAGGTTCTAAGCCTCGGAATAGAGCCTTTGAGGAGGGAAGTGGTTCAGGCTGAGGTGCTAGAAGGAAGTGCCGCAGAGAAAACACATTGGGTCATGTTTCAAAATATTTATGAATGGCACAGGTATTCTAATAATGGTGTGAAATAACCCTCCCCAGGGTATTAATACATAGAGTCAAACTGCCGTTGTAAGGGTGAGAGTAGAAATATTTCCTTCCAGGAAGAAGCTACAGAGGAAAAGGGTGTGGATGCTAGTTCTTTCAGAGTGAGGGGCAGTCCACAAGCAGGCACAGGAGGGACGCTGTGCAAATATGAGGAAGGTGACAGGTTTGCTGGAGCCACTGTGAAGGGTAGGTGGCTGGGAGGGACACGAGTGAGGTGAAGTGGCGGGCCAGGCCAGCTGGAAGCATCTGGTGTCCCAGGGTGAAGGTCTTTGGTAGCCACATCCCACATATTCTCACGTAAAAAATAATAAAATGGTTTCAAGCACTAGCCATGTACTGATGACTCCCAGATTTACGTCTCTGGCCAGGATTGTCCCTAACCTCCAACCGCGTACATCTGATAGCCTACCTGACGTGCCCTTGACCGTCTGGTGGGCATCGGCAATGTAACATATCTGGCGCTCAGCTGTTGAACATCCCTTCCAACCCCGCTCCTCCCTGCACCTCAGCTTTCAGAAACTCGTTCTTTCCAGCCACTTGGCCAGACACTTGCACATCATCTTTGCCTCCTCTTTTTCTCCTACACATCGTATCTAATAGGTCAGCCTCAAGGCTCAGGACAGAAAAGGAGTGCTTCTGCGGAGTGCCAAGTTTATGTTGATCTGTAGAAGAGGGCAGAGCATGTGCCATTGGGAGGATGCAGATAAGTTGGCCAGGCAGGAAGTGGTGGGGTTGGGGCACAGGAAGGAGGTGCTCCAGGCAGAAGGGACAGGTGCAGAGGATGCAGAAATAGAAGTTGTGCAGAGATGACAGGGACGTGGGTGTGACTGGAGGGGGCCAGGTAACGTAAGATAGAAAAGTAGCCTTGGCTGGTGGCACAGTGGATAAGGCACTGGCCTGAGAATCCAAAGGTCGCTGGTTTGATTCCCAGCCGGGACACATAACCAGGTTGCAAGCCAGGTCTCCAGCCAGGTCCCCGGCTGGAGGCAGGTGAAAGGCAACCATACACTGATGACTCTCTCCCTCTCTGCCTCTCTCCCTTCTGCTCTCTCTGAAAATAATAAATAAAATCTTAAAAAGAAAAGAAAAGAAAAGCAGGGGCAGTCCGGCCAGCTCCTGCAGGTCCTGACCAGGGGTCTCTAAGCACCATCAGCTCACCCTACTGGCTCCTCCTGAGTCTGTCACCCATCACAAGGCATGTGCCTGCCACTCTGGCTTCACCCAGACTTCTGCCCTTTGCCTGTTTGTCTGCCCTTGGCTCTGTCACCCTGACTCCTAAACCTCTACGCGGGGCTCTGGACCGTGGCTGCCATGGATTATCTCCTCCTGTAGCCTCCAATGAGCAGTTCCTGGACCTGGGCTTGTCAGCGAGGCAAACAATGCAAGTAGGAAAATGAGAAAATTAAGGACAACGTGGCACTGCAAGAGCAGAATTGCCTTCCCATCTGCCTGATACCACATCACAGGAAAATGTCTGGACGTACTGAATGTGCGTGGAATGCCTGCCATGCTCTGGCTTAACAGCCAAGCTACGGGGTGAGCACAAAATTCACTTTAGGGGTTCTGAAGGGGAAAGACACCTCAAACAGATGTGCAGTTACTACAATAAGAGGCCTGGATGGCTACCAGTGGGAGGGCCATGATGTGCGCATTCACATATCACAGTAAAAGAAGGCAAGCAGTGATTTCAGACATGCCTTCCAGATTGAAAGTTTTGGGGTTATTCTTTGCATGAAAAGTGGTAATTTGCCCCAAGCTGCTGGTCGCACAGGCAATTCTGAATAGGTACGCAGTGGGTCACTGTATAGACTCAGTTATTTCATGATGATAAAAGATTCTCATGGGCAAGTCCAGGAAGCCAACCAATGTTTGGCATCTGTGTATACCTGGCTAATGTGTTCATCATGTGTTTGGTAGGTGCATGTGTGTGTGTGTGTATGTGTATGATCTGTTTAAAGCTGACAACTGGCTCTTCTATAAAGGAATGTCCTTTATTATGCTATTATTTCCTTCCAGCTTATAAACATCGAGATTTCCTTTATTTAATGAAATGATGATGACAGCACGGACTTCTGAGACAAAATAGCTCTTTGTTAGTTGCCCAACTATTTTTGGAATTTACCAACCCACGATCCCAAAATCTGGGAATCAGCGCCTCCCTGATAAAACACTTGCGTCTGAACTCAGCTTTGACCTGAGTATCCCTCCAGAATACAACACGCAGTGTGTCTTATTCCGAGAGGTAAAATTTGCCTCCCATTTAAAACCGCACGTAACAGAAGTCATAAGGGAAGGAGCTGGGTTACCATTTCAGAGCCTAGTCAAAGCTGGAACTCCCACCGCTGTCAGGGTTCACATTTTTTCACACTGTAACCAAAGGGCCCATTTGAATTACAAGTCAGATTCTACCGCAATCTGTGGTAGAGACTGCCGGGGCTCACCCATGTACCCGTGGGCTCATTTACATTCCCCAGTCGCCCCTGTGATTAGCTTGACCCTATGACTAGTTCTGGCCAATGGGATATGAACAGTGATTTGTCTTACTTCCTGTCTCCAGGGAGATGACATCAGGGAGACCTTGAAGCTACAAGATGATGAAGGCAGACTGAGTTCCTACGTTGTCATTTAGGGGAAATCCTCTAGACACACAGTAGACTGATAGAGAGAGAAATAAACTCCTATTGCAGGAAGTCACTGAGATTTGAGTGCTTATTTGTTACTGCAGCACGGCCTCACCTATTCTGACTGACAAACATCCTTGCTAAAATACCCACCAGTGCCTTCCCAGCACATTCAGGGAAAAGCCCAAAATCTTTTCCTTGGTCCTCAAAACCCTACCTGTTGTGCCCTGCCCACCCCTAGGTCCCTTCCCCTCCTGTCCCTTGCTCCACATTCACTCGGCTCCAGGCACGCCAGCCACAGAAGGACACCCAAGGCACCACACTCATTCCTGCCATAGGGTGTTCCCTCCAGTAATTCCTTCGGCCTGCAATATTCTGCTGCCGCGTCTTACTCCCTCTTGACATTCATCGCAACTTAACTGCCTCGAGAAACCTTCCGTCATCACCTAGGCTGGGAAGCCTACATTTGTCACTCTGTCTCGTCATGTTTCGTTCTCATCCCGGCATGTCTCACTACCTGGTATTCCCATTTTTTATTTAGTTGTTTGTTTCCTGTCTTGCCCGTCTGGTTTGCCGCTGAATCGCCAGGGCTCAGCAAAGAGCCCTGGGGTTCCATAGATAGATGGTGACTGGGGCCTGGCCATCCTGAAGGCCTCATCACTCACATATCTGGCTCTTGGGCTGGGAAGACCCAGCTTTCTGGGGTTTGTTCCACTGATTAGCTGTATGACTTCAGGCAAGTTACTTAACCTCTCTGCACCCCTGATCGTTATATGTAAAATAGGATCAGCAATGATAACACCTACCATTTATTGGACACCTACTGTGTTCCAGGCACCACATATGATAAACTCTTTATGCCTCTCTCTCACATAATCCTCATATAACAGCTTATTCTGTAGTTCCTATTAGAGGACCTGTTTTATAGATGAAGAAACTGAGGTTCAGAAAAGTTGAAGTGTCTAGCTCAAAGGTACAGAATAGCTAATCATGCCAGAAATTTCTAGTTAATACGGTACATCGAGCCAGTATGGGAAATCCCCTTTCCCACTCCATACACATTAAAATACTAGAGAGAAGATAACCCCAAAAAGGAAATGCCAAAAAGCGTTCAAAGCCAAGAAAGAGGATGCCCAGGAACCAGACAAAGAGGGAACTCGATATGGGGAAGGTAAGCAGGGTCTGAGGTCGAGGGGCTCCCTGGGCTGGGGGAGCAGCGGGCCCGGTGGATATAATGCGTTGGAACTGAGCTACGCGCATGAAGCCAGGATCCCAGGGAAAGGCTTGCTGGGGGAGCCAGAACAACTCAGCTCAGGGCTCCCATGCCTCCCCCCACAACACACACCCCCCATGAGGAGCCAGAGGTCTCAAAGCCTTTAGCGCAACCGGAACATCCAAGTAACACGGCTAAGTCGGGCCTGGGGCTGGGTTCCACCCAGTCACATGATTCCCCTCCTGTGTGCTGGCCATCAGGCAACTTAAATAAACCATCTCTGGATACCTCTAGTTGTCCTTTCTCATTGGTATCCACTCTAAAAGTCTGTTAGAACTGACAAAAGATAAAGAAAAAGGAAACCTTGGAAAGGACACAAAGCACTTGTAAATCAATGAAGGGTCCTGCGTGTTAGCACGCTCCTTATCAAAGACATCTGTGGTGGAAGTCAGGCTGCAAACAAGGCTACGTAGCAGGACTTAGGCAAGAAAACAGCCGCTACAAATGGAAATGGAAAGGGATAAAGGACATTTCCAGATTATGATGGGTCCAAGAAGGCGTGTCGTGGCAATTAAAAAGTATCATTCTTGTAAATAAACGAAGGCAGACATTCTATCTATCCAAACTCATGGGGAAATTCTGTCCACTGGGCTGTGAAAGAGGCCAAAAGACTCGCCATCCATCTGGACCACACGTGAGCAAGAAAGCGGGAGCCCAGGGCTGCACTGGGCTCCAGGGCAAAGGCTGGAGTCATGGAGGGACAAACAGCCACACCTGGGATCCGAGACAGACCATGGGATCGAAAGTGGAGGCGGGCTTCAAACTGCTCTGTACACACAACCTGGCTTTCTGCATACAACCTGGGGCACGTGGGTCCCCCAGGGGAAACAAAGGCTTCTTGGTGTGAATTTTGGGACAGTTACAAAGCACTCAAAGAAACAAGCCACCAAGACAAAGACCCTGTGGGTGGGTACAGCCAAGGGGGCATTTTTACCCCAAGGCCTGGAGATAAAAGAACTGGAAAGAACTGTGCATTTCAATTTGTTGGCTGAAATAAAAAGAGGGATGAAACATGAAGAAAGGAATGTGAAAAAAATGGACAAGGCCATGCAGGCAGAGCTGATATTCAAACGCAGTTCCAGAGCTGAGCCAAACCAGTGCAGGCACTTTGTTTCTGGGTGCTGGGGAAGGACGGGAGACAAAAGAATTTGTGTCCTGATCATCCCTTTCCTGTTTGTTTTCCAAAGAAAAGGCCTTTTCCCAGAATTAGAAGCCACCAGTGGCTACTGTCTCTCTATGGCCACTGGCTTTCCAAAAAGAATAGATCCAAGTGATTAACCCCATTTATTTCAGGACCAAGAGGTATGGTGGGGAGAGTAAGGGTTAACTGCTGCCCTTCAGGGAATTCACTAGGACCTGGACAAAGGCTCTACCTCCAGGCAGAAGGAATATTTGATCATTTCATTTTTTTCTTTCCTTCCTTCCTTCCTTCCTTTCACCAAACATCATCCCAATAATGCCGAAAGTGGTTAGACAGACTTCAGTTCAAATTCCAGCTGCTAGAGCCACGACAAAGAACCTGTGTCTGTCTGGGCATCACTTTTCTCAACTCGTAGCTGGAGATGTAATGACCCTGCAGGCTCGTAGGAAGGAATAAAAATGCATGTAAAGCAGAGACCATCCTAGGAGCAAGGTGTGTGAGCCCCCCCCCCCCAACACACACCGCACCCCAGGATTCAGGGTGCAGAATAGTTTCGGCTAGAATGCAGTGGGTGGAGAGTGAGAAGTTCTGCATTGGAGGGACCCATGTGCTCAGATCGGGCTGTGACAAAGTGGCTTTCAGGGTGAGGCCACTTCCCAGACCCGGCTGCTTCCCCCTCTCCTTGTCCCCGCTGTAGATTCCACTTGCTCAGTCCCATTGTTTTTCTTCCTTTTGCTTCTGGGTCTGGTTTCATGACAGTTTTAAAGACACCAATGTGCCACAGAATTCACGCTGGAATTCTGCTGCTGTCCTCTTACTTGTCACCAACAGATGTTTAACCCGCTGTTGTCTCGCTTTCGCTAACACACTGTCTTCTTTCACATCTCAAATTAACATGATCCTTCCCCTCTCCTTTCAAATCCTGCCTCCCAGCCACATTCCTGGTCAGATTTCACATTTACAGACACACTCACACACCGGAGGACCCATGTGCACGGAGACCCAGAGGTGAGCAGATCTTGTTCCTACAGGCCCCCAGCCTCCCAGACCTGCGATGTGCTGGCTTACAGATCCACTTAGACACACTCACCGCCCAGTCAGGCCCGCACAGAACACTGTCGCCATCTCAGGGGCACAGGCACGCCACGACCCAGGAGCCCCAGCATTACTCACGAGAACAAAGTCCCCACAGGTCAGACACTCAGAGAACAGGGAAGCAGAGACACTAAAACACAGATGTGCAATTATGTGGTCACAGGGACCCATAGAACAGCCACGCACTCACAGGCACTACACTGAACTATGTACCCCCCGCCCCCAAAACCCACATGTTGAAGTCCTCCAGTGCTTCACAATGTGACTGTGTTTGGAAATAGTGCCTTTAAAGGGGAAATTAAGCCCCTATGGGTGGGCCCCAATCCAACACAACTGGTGTAGTTATAAGAAGGGATTAGGAGACAGACACACACAGCAGGGTGGCTCTGTGAGGTCACAGAGAGAAGACAGTCACCTGCATGTTAAGGGCAGAGACCTCAGAAGAAGTTAATCTTGCCGACATCCTGAGCTCAGCCTTTTAGTCTCCAGAGCTGTGAGACCATACATTTCTGTTGTTTAAGCCACCAGCCCATGGCACTTTGTATGGCAGCCCTAGCAGAGTCATTCAGACTTGGAGACCAAGGGGACATAGCCCACTGCCTCCTTCACAGCCTGGTACAGAGCCCACGGTCAGGACCCTCACCTGCACAGACCCAAAGTCTGGGGCCTGCTAATGACCCTATTCCCCACAGCCCCTTCCTCCACACATGCAGAGTTGTGTCCAGTCTTCCAGCAAGAGGGGAAGGCACCCAGGGATTCCCTTGACTGGACAGAGAAATTGTAGAAAATGCCATAAAGATATAGAGTCCCAATCGTAGATTACAAGGCTGCCCCAAATACTTGGCAAGCATTAATTCATCTAACCTTCTCAACAACCCTTTGAGGTAGGTACTGTTATCAAAATCCCCATTCAAAAGATGGTGAAGCCAGGGCACAGAGAGGTCAAGTAATTTGCCTGAGATCACGCAGCCCGCAAAAGCAGAGCTGATACTTGAATTAAGGCATCCTGGCTCAAGCTTAGCTCTGAATCTTGGAGCAATCTACCAACAGGATCAGAGACAGGGCCAAATTACAGAAGAGGTCAAATATTTGGTCAAGAAGAACATGAGCCAAAATTCTTTCCCCAGAGCGCAGAATTTCCTTGGGTCTGGAGGTGCTAGGCAAAACCCTATACTTAGGACTGGCAATATAATTTTGCAGGACCCAGTGCAAAATGAAAACATAGGTCCCCTATTCAAAAAGCAGGGAAAACGTGCAGTAAAAAAACATTATAATATAAAGTTTTTCCTTTCTTCAGTGGTTTCCTTCTCAACTTATCATAATACCTTTTATTTGCTATTTAATGCCACACTAAGTAAAGAAATAATACAATTCTAAATTATTGGCATGAATTTTACTTTGCACTTTGCAACGCCTGTTTGAAATGCAAATATAAGTGCATTTAGCTCATATGCAGACTTGCCAAAAAACACACATATTCTGGAGCTCATAGACGCATATTTCAGAACAGTGGGAATGCTGCATAAAACTAACTCAACTGTTTTCATCTCACTTTCGGATATACGCACATTCTCCGACCACTGTCTACCTGTAGCTTATTGAGGAGCAAGGAAGGGCCGAGAGGGAAAGAAACTGTAGTTTCTCCGTTCCTCCTTTGTCATGCTTTTCAGCTTTGAGTGGTTGGCTAAGGCCAGGAAGGAACATGAACAAGAGAGGATATGAGAGGGGTGCTTGGTGGCTCAGATTTCTAAGAATACCATTGTCTTCTAGGTTCCAGGCGAATTCTTATTTGAAGGGAAAGTGTGGCCCCTGGTGGCTGTGGGCGCCCCACTGAGCCGGGGAAATAACACACTGACCTAAGTGCTTTGAGTCTCACTGGGATCCTGGGCAAGGGGTCCGCTGGAATTCTGCGCTCACGGAGCACTGAAAACACCGTACGCCCATGGGAAGGCAAGGGTGGTGGACTGGCGTATGGTGCGCGTCTCCTTTGCTCATGGACACGCTTCATTGGTCCATTGAACTTAACCTGCACAAGTTCAAAGAGACATTTATGCAAACATGGAACCATGCGGTACACCTGAAATAAACATAATGTATATGTCAGTTATACCTCAACTTAAAAAAGAATAAGAGAACATGATTAAGAATTTTTAAATGACAACAGCAAAGGACTAAGGCAAGCTCACGGCTCTCCTGAGCTTAAGTGTGACCGATCTGCATGTGATGCCAGCCCTGCCCACCTTGGCCATGTTCCTGCACCCATGACAGCCTTAGGCACAGCTGCTCCTTCTCAGAAAGGCTATGGCCCTCCCCAGACTCCCTCTCCTGCCTGCCGGACCTGGTCTAGCTCTGTACCCTGGGACAGAGATCACTTCAGTGCCTGGAAGTCCATCCTTTCAACCGACCTCATTCTAGGATGCTGGAATCACAATGTCCTTTGCCCACTTTGAGGAGAGCTGAGTGACTCTTAGTCTCCTTCTTCTTCTTCTTCTTCTTCTTCTTCTTCTTCTTCCTCTTTTTTTTTTTTTTTTTTGAAAGATTTTATTCATTATTTTCAGAGAGAAGGGCAGGGAGGGAGGACGAAAGGGAGAGAAACATCAATGTATGGTTGCCTTTCACCTGCCTCCAGCTATGGACCTGGCTGGAGACCTGGCTTGCAACCTGGTTATGTAACCTGGCTGGGGAATCGAACCAGTCTTGTCTTCTTATGACACAGATTTCTCTGGGATCCAATCACGTCAAGTACCATCTATAATCCCTAAATCTTTACCTACAGCCCAGACCTTGCTTCTGAGTCCCAGATGTGTCCACCCAGCTGCCTGCAGGAAACATCTGACTGTCTGCAGACATTTCAGGCCTGTCCCAAACCTGTTCCCCATCTCAGTGCTTAGAGGTCACCGTCCTTCTGAAACCAGAGAGCCACACCCCCACATCCTACAGCCTACCTCTGCAAGACCTGTCACGTCTGGCCAGGGCACTCCCTCCCACGCCACTTCCCGCCACTGTCTAGGCATGGCCAGCATTCTCCATCACAAGGACCTCGGCAGGAGCCCCCTCACCCTCCCCTCACCCAGCCCACCCTCCTCACCTTCCTGAGATGGGGAATTCACTGTAGAGCCTGTCATGTACCCTACCCAGAATCTTAGATCTAGAGCTTCCCATTGCTTCTGGGCAAAGCCTGTACTCCTTGGCCCTGAGGAATCAAGCCAATTTTCCTGCTGGGAAAAATAACATCCTGGGGACTGAAAATAGGGTGGGCATTTGGACACGGGGTGTGGGGAGGGATTCCTCTGCTTGCCAGGACTCGGGAAGGTGGGAATGGAGGGTGGGTGGGGACTCAGAGGATGGTCACAGTTGGAAGTCCCTCGCTGACAGCAGGAGGGTACCTTGTGGACAACTGCGTGCAGGGAGGTGGGGGAGGTGCTGTGAGAAGGTGCGCCAAGGTGTGTCCTGAAACACCTGTGTAAACGGGAGCTGGAGACGCTACAGCAGAGAGGCAGCACAGGCCAACCATGCGCTCACCACGCCGGTGTCCCCTCCTCCAGCACACAGCTAGACGACATTTGCCAGCCCCCCTTGCAGCTAGGTCCATATGCCATATGACTAAGCTCTATTCTAGCAGTTTGTGAGGTATGGCAGCCTACCTGCCTGGCCCCTAACTATCTCCTGAGGAATCCTCCAGGTTCCCTTGTGTTTCCCCCTCACCCCCCGAACGTAGAGGAACACAGGAGACCACAAGATGACAGAACCACAGCATGGGAGGGGTCTAGGCCCTGGGGGGGACCGTGTGGAACCAGAGCTCCTCTCCACCTGCCCACCCCACACCCATCCGAGTGTGACACAAATGGGAAACCAACTCTCGTGTTCAGTAAGGCACTGCGACCCTGGTTGTGGCAGTTGGAAGCATTAGTTTATCCTAAGGCACAGTTCCTGCCCCCTTGCACCTGGAGAGTGATTGCCCCTCAGTGGTGGTGACGCGTGCGTTCCTGGGTCCCCAAGGCATGCTAGCGGGCAGGGGATTCATAAGCCAGACAGCCTGCTTTTCTCTTTATAAATAATTCATGTCTAATTGCACAAGCGGTCCCTAAATACCTTCTTCTTTCCTCTGTTTAAAAAACAAACACATACACAGAAATAATAAGAATAAAGCTACGTCCTTTTTGACTCTTTTCCATGACCCCTCCGATCTGCCGCTTCCTACCAGCACACCACACAGGCCAGCAGTCGTGAACCTTGCTGCTCTTATTCCCCTCTGAACCACCCCAACAATTTTATACATTTATATCTATTAAACTTCAAAGATAACTGTGCATGCTTCTGTTCCTCTGCCTATTCAGAAAAGTGTCCTGCTTCCTGTGCTTTTGCCCCTGATTCTAGTCACGCAACGATGTTTCTTCATATCGTGTCATGGATTTACCTTATTCTTTTACACAGTTGTGCGGTACCACATACTATGTCTATGGCTACGTCATGGTTTATGCAGCGAGTCCCCTACTGGTGTGCATTTAGGTTCTCTCCATTTTACACAAGCCTCCTTGTGCCCATGCACCGACATTTTCTCTAGGGAAGGGAATAGGAAGTGGAGTTGTTGTCCCTCAAAGTGGTTGTGCCGATTTGCATGGTCACCAGCAGTATGCAAGGGTCCCTCTTGTCACACACCACGCAACACTTAATATCAAACTTTAATTTGGGGGGCGAGTGCCAATCTGATGAGTGACATATAGTTCATGGTAGTTTAATGTTTTATTTCCTTGATTACTGGTGAAACAGAGCATTCTTCAAGTTTATTGGCCATTTGAATTTCCTTTCCCATAAATCGACAGATGTTATTATTTGCTGAGTGTTCTATGGGGCCATTTGTCTTTTTCTTATTGATTTGTTAGAATTCTTTATATATTCTGGATGCTAATCCCTTATCTGTTATATAAAATGCAAATATTTTCTCCCAGGCTATTGCTTGTTTTTAGCTTGTTTATCGTGCCTGTTGTCATTGAGAAATTTTACATTTCAGTATAGTGAGATCTAACAATTGTTTCTTTTATGCTGCTTGCTTGTGGCCAGCCTTTTCAGCTGTGACAGGATGACACCGGGAGACCAGCAGCCAGTCCTTTCTCTGGTGGTCTAATCAGACTTTCTGAAGTTCTCCATGAGACAACAGTGACTTCAGCGGATACCTGCTGAGGATCTCAGACTTAACTTGGGGTGAGAGGGGGAAGGCTTGGGGAGCAGGTATTGTGGAAAGAGAAGATGCTCTTCTACGAGGAAATGGGGTCTTCGAGTCACAGGATGTTAAAAGGTGACTTGATTTTATACCCGCTATACTGTTAAGCCAGAGGTACGGTTTCTGGTCCAAGTTCTTCATGATCTGCCTCCCCCTTTTCATTTTCATTGTCAATTCTTCCCCTTCATGTAACCTTCACTCCAGTTCTGTTGAATTGTTTACCAAACCAAAACCACACTTTCTGCCTCCAACCTTTCAGATGGCCTCTTTGACTTTCAAAAGACAGAAAAAAAATAAAATAATGATGGCACTTATTCTGAGCCAGGCCCTGTACTAAGCTATTTGCATAGCATCTAGTCAGGTAGGATAAGCCGGGCTATGTTGAAGGAACAAGTAACTCCAAAATTCCGGGGTCTCACACATGCCAGACTCTCTTTCTCACTCATGCTACCTGTCAAGGGTGTGATGGCTACGGCCTGGTAGCATTTTTTCTTTCTTCCAGGATGTAGACTTCTGGAGCATCTTCTGTCAGGAACACTGTTGGTTGTGATCACCTTTTCAGCAAGAAGGAGAGTGGCAAAGTACACACCAGCTCTTAAGGGTTTCTGCCTAGAGCATTGTGTTTCATGCCCTCACATTTTATTGGCCAAAGTAAGCTGCATGGCCAGGACTGACCTCAAAGGAATGGGAGTGTTTGTGACCAATAAAATAAAAAATAATCTACCAATCTACCTTTCTGCTCCCCACCTATTCAAGCACCTCTATTGCCTTCATGTACAACCTGTTCACTTCCAGGTAAGCTACCCAAAGTCCTATCCGGTCACTATATGCCAGGAGGTCTGATGGCACCTCTTCCTGGAAGTCTCTCCTGATTCCCCCTAATAATAGAAGTAAAAAAAGAAGAAGTAGCTTCTCTTTATTGACCCTTTCTCCTGCTCCTAGGATTTGAGCACATTTTGCCTTGTGCTATGCCTGAGGGTTGTATGGGATTCATTTCCGCATCTTCATTTCTTCCTTCCTTCCTTCCTTCCTTGAATATTTATTGAGTGCTAGACCCTGTGCAAGGCACCGGGGATACATTCAAACAGAGTCTCTGCTTTCACAGAGTTTATTGTCCAGTGGGGAAGATAGACATTAAACAGATAATGACGCCACTAATTATTTAATTACAATTGTTAGAGACGTTATAAAGAAGTCCAGGGGGAGACGAGCATTTAGAACAGGGGACCTGACTCTAGAGAACAGGAGGGAGGGAGCCTCTGAGAAGGTGGGATTTCAGCTGAGTTCTGGAAGGGTGGGTGGGAACTGGTCAGGGCAGGACAAGGTTGGGGGTGGGGGAAAGGGAGAGCTTTCCAGGCAGAGAAAACAGCTGGAGCCAGGCCCTGAGGCTAGAAGGGGGTGGTAAGCTGAGTCCCTGCTATGGGCCAGGGGGGCGGAGGTGGGGAGGCCAGCGCATGCCTGGCACCGCTGTTTGGAAGAGTTTCCCTGCTGCCTCCCGCTGCCAGCCCAGCCCGAGGCTCCTAGCCTTGGTTGCGGGGGCTGGAGCAAGGGGTTGTGGGTGTTTAGTCTCTGGCAAGCGGGTAGCTGGAAGCCGCTGCCATTCTCTGGCCCTACCCCATGCTTCTGGGTCAGGAGGAGGGAGGGAGCTGAGGACGTGCACAGCACACTTTTTATATATGTGGGGCCATAATATTTAAGTGTCTTGGCTGTAAGCCTGCGACTAGGTCCCTCGACAGCCCAGCCTTGCTCCACACGCTCTAACAGCTGTCTGTAAAACCCGTTTATGGTGCCTCCATAAATTTCCCAGCTGCTGCAAACACAGGGCTGGGGACAAAGAGTCTCGGGGAGGGAGGTGCGGGAGAGCTGCAGCTTCAGTGTGTCTGCTGGCTCGTCCTCTGGGCCCCGGCTTGCCCCCTGCCCACGGGGCTGCCTTACCCTAAATTCTTTTATTGAAGCTGATCTTAACATCGACCCCGTGGGGCCTGGCTGGGCAATCCAGCTCCGCACAGACGCAGGCACTTTCAAGATTGCAGCAAAAGGTCCAGTAAATCAGAATTAAGTGTCATGATAGTGATTTGAACTGACACTGTTTTCACCTTGTCCATTTACTGGGAAATATATAACAGGAATAGATTGAGCCTGTCATATTGGACCTGAAAAATACAGCTGTTAGGGTAGGGAAGGCAGCTGGCACCAAGGGAGTCCCAGTGGACAGTGGGGTGTACGGGGAGGGGCTTGTCAGTGTCCCATTGGGGTGAAAGCTTGTCAGGGGAACACCGAGAACCAGGTGACATGGACACTGCAGCCTGCTCCACTGCCCTGACAGCCCAAAGGCCCCGACTACAGGGCCTTTAAAAATCTTTCCATGCAGTATAGCACAGATGCAGAAAAGCGCACACATGATAAATGCATCACTTTTATTCTTACCAACTGAATACACCGTGTACCCAACACCGGGATGAAGAAACAACAGAACCCCCCAGATGGACCCAGTGTCTTCCCTCCACCCGCTGCTCTCTCTCCCCCCGCAAGGTGAGCCCTATTCTGATGTCACCGGCTGTGCGTCGCTAACAAGGGCTTTTTGAAGTTCCCACCTTATGGTTTGACCCCCAAAGAAAACAGGAGGCTCTCACTTTTAAAATAATGTCTAAAGAATATGAGCAACATGTACCCTTATCTCTTCTCCCGAACTTCCCAAGGGATTTTGGCCCCAATTCAGAGGTAGGGTGGGGAGTCAAGGACGGGGTAACTGAATGGGGGAAGGGGGAAGTTTGGGACTGGGGTGGGATGAGGAGGGATGGAGGGTCAGGGAGGGAGAGGGTGGGAGGGTCTGTGGGGCCCAAACTTGAGGATGCTAAAAGCCGAATGAAGTCCTGAGGTCAAAACACTAGTAAAATGCAGAGAAAGGACAAGCTCTCCGCAGCCAGGGCTGAGGCTGCTTCCCTCCCCATCCTCCCAGCTCCCAGCAGCCCTGGACTGGGAAGGGGTCTGCCTCCCCACCCCCCCAGCCTGGAGCTCCCCACCCACCCACTCACCCACTCACTCCTGAATGGCTGGAGAGCAGGTTGGTGGCTACAGCGCCACCAGCAGGTAGTCTCCAGTATTACTTTATTGCCTGAGCTCTGGCTCCAGATGTGCTCAGATTTGGCCACCGCGTCTTCCCTGCTGGACCCTGAGCTCTGCCCTATACCCACCCTACTTGGTCGGGTGCTTGAACCTCCAGCACAACCCACGCCACCTCCCATCCCCCAAAGTTATAACTGCTCCCTGAGCTTCTGGCCGCTGGCTGGCAACCTCCCATGACCCTATGGTCCCGGCGCTATGACCTGACTCTTAAGTACCTCCTGTTGTTGAAGGACACACTCAAGAGGAAATAGCCCTCTCAGGTGTGGCTAGCTGTCCTTGTCAACCTCCACCCCCTGATCCTACCTTCTGCCCCAGCTGCACAGCGGGGACACTTTGCTCTGGCTTTGGCTTGCAGCGCTTTGACCTTCAGACCTGGATTCGTTCCATCTTTGGCCACCTCAAGGAGACTTGTCCTCAAGAACCCCTACTTAAGAGTGACTGGTTTCTCCTTGTGCAAGACAAGACACTTCCCCTCCTCTTGGCAAGAAATTCCTTGAGCACCCTGTCCCCACCCACATTCTCAACAGGGCTACTCAGTCGCCTTGTTTGATGTCAGTTCCTTAAGAGGCTGCAAACTCCATGAGGGCAGGGGTGGTGCCAGGGGTGTATATGACCTGAACTCTCCCAATGCCTGGCATCAAGACGCCACTGTACAAATATCAGTGGGCTGATTAGATGATGATGGCTGAAGGTACAGGTTTGAAGGCAGGGAAAACTAGAGTTGAATCCTGACACCTCTAAGAGTATCATTTAGCTGCTGTAGGCCTCACTTTTCTTATCTGTAAAATGGGTTCATACCACCTTACTCCACCTGCCATACTCTCGCATGTGTGTGTGGGCGCTCTGTGAGGATTGAAAGCAATAATAAACATCAATGCTGGTGTTGTACCTGGCACATGGTGAGCACGCAATAAATGCGACTGGTTTTTATTTCTATTTTTCTCCTACTACAGCAACCACCATGGGGGTTTCTATTTCTAGAATCACTTGGTGCCAATGTCCTCTACAGCCTTTGAGGTCCTCTGTTGCCTTAAAACAGGTATTTATAATACAACAACAATAAAATTAAAAGAAAAAAAAAAAACAGGTATTTTCTCAGAGTCTTGGACTACATGCTTCAAGCCCTCCTTGGGCTCACTGAGGCTTCAAAGTCAAGGCAAAATGTTAGCAGACTCTGCCCCTTCCCTCTGATCCCAAGGGCACTGACCTCTGTGGCAGGGCTGAGGAAGTCCCGTCCTTCCCTTCCCAGAGCCAGCCATTCTCATCTCTGATAGGGCCAGCCCCCGGGATCAGCATGGCCAGGGAACCTGGGCCTGTGACCTGCCGGGAGAGGCCGAGGCTGCAGTTCTGCTGACGAAGGGCCTTTATCGACCTCCCTCGGCAAGCTCCTGCCACATCACTCACAGGCCCGGGACGGGAGCCCATCCATCTGGGGCCCGGAACGTGGAGCGGCTGGGATTTCTCATTCCGGGGCGACACGGAGTTCACATCAGGAAATATTAGTCTGATGAGTTCCCTGCGAGTGGAAGGACTGTCAGGCATTAATCACGGGTGGAGGGGGAGGCAGCGCCAGGCCCTTGGTCCAACTCCCCCGGGTCTCATCCTTTCTGGAAACTTCCGAACTTCACTGGGCCCGGAGACAAGGATGAAAATTACCCTTGAAGCACCTCAGGCGGCTCTCACTCGCTCTCTGAGGCCTTTCGGCCAGGAGCTGGAGTCCTTTGTGAGGAGTTGGGCAGGTGGCTTCACTCCCTGAGACTCAGTTTTCTCATCTGTGAAATGGGATGGGAAGTCCCTCCCAAAAGTGATCAAGAATGTTAGCTAACCAAGCCGGTGTCCTGCATACAATAGTCCTCACCCACCTCAGCCATCTACTGTGCTGGCCCTTGTTCACAGCTATGTCACAGGGTCTCTCCAGCCTGTAGGCTGGAACATAGGCTTGGGACCCTTAGAGGACCTGCCTCTCCATGTCCCGAGTCCAGCAGTGGGTATCCCCCAAAGGCTCATATGAACAGGCGGCTGCTGAGAGGCTGGTCATGGAAGCTTCCTTAGGGTCTACCACCTGGACGACTGAGGGAACAGAGGTGCCCTGCCCTCTGAAGACTCCTGGAGCTCAGGCTCAAGTCCTGGGTGGGCTGGGCAGGCAGCATGGGTGGCACCAGCTGCCGGGTTCTGGGGCGGGTCTCCTCTGGGAGCCTCCCCAGGTAGCCAGATCCCTCTCCAGACCCAGCAGCGGCTCTAGGAGTTTGTGGGCAGAGTACAAAATGCTTTGTCTCAAACTGCCGAGGACCATTAGCCTCCAACCTCTACCTCACTGGGTCACCCTCTCCCAGCTGGGTGGCTGGACACTTCCGGAGCCCCCAGGACTCTCCCTGCGGCCCTTGTCTCCTTGGTGGAGGCTGCAGGAAGTTGCAGTCCATGTGCTCACGTGTGGCCCTGGGCAGGCAGGCTGGCCGCAGGGTTGAGTGTAGCCAGAGCACAGGGTGCCAGTCAGGCCTGTTTTACTATTCTGCCCAGGTGGCTAATGGCCTCTGTGGCATTGCTGCTCCAAATGGTGGCCTTGGAGCTGTCATTAATCAGGGGGTGCCTTCCCAGCAGTCCCTGTCCCCTCCCAGACTCTCTCTTGGAGAAGGAAGCATTGCAAAGGAGTTTGGGGCTCCCCTGGCCAAGGGGTACAAAGTGGCCCAGCAGTGCCCACCCAAGCTGGGCTTAGCAAGGAGGGCAAAGTGTGAGCACCCACACACACATGCAAGAGTGTGGCAGGTGGCCATTTATACCCCAGTGCTTGAACGTCTCTATCTGTGCGTGTGTAAGACTATGTGAAACTGTGCGCGTCCATGTGTCAATGTCTGAGTGTACCTGGATTAGGGGACATACGTCTAAAGATAGATAAGTGTGGATTGTTGGTGAGTATATCTGTCTTTGTATGTCCTGTACGAGTGTGTGTGTGTTGATTGTAGGAACCATGATTGTATGTTTGTTCATGGATGTTTCTTTGTGACTTTATCTCTCTGCATGTACCTCATGAGCATTTGTGTGCACTTCTCTGTGGACGTATGTATTCGTGTATGCAAACACATCTAGGTATATGAGTGTGTATCAGTGAACGTCCGTATCATTTTATTCAGTCAGTATTTACGGTGTCCCTACTACATGATAGGCTTTGCCCTCAGTGCTAAGGCTACAGTGCTGCGTAGACCAAACCTCTGCTGTGAGCATACTGCATTCCAGGGGGGAGACAGAAAACCAAAGAGCACTAAGCAGAAGATTAAGTTGGGTCAAAGATAGACTATGGCTAGGTGAGAATGCAGAAGTGACTTAAGTAAGAGGGAGCAGAGACAGCTTCTTGGGGGTGAATGACAAGACAAAGAAGTCCATGTGAGAACCTGGGGTAAGTTCACATGGCGGTGGTGGCCTGTGTAAGAGCCGGGGCTGGAGCAGAGTGTTGGGCAAGAGGCCAGAATGGAAAGCAGGGAGGGTGAGACTTTGGAAGGTGAGACCTTGGTAAGGAATTGAGATTTTTGGGTCAAATCCTTACCTGAGAATATATTTATTGATATTGAGAGAGAGAGAGATATCAATATGAGAGAGAAACACCAACCAGTTGTCTCCCATGCATGCCCCAACTGGGAATTGAACCAGTATCCTACGTATGCCCTGACTGGGGATCCAACCTGCAACCTTTGCTGCCCACTCAGGATGACGCGCCTACCACTGAGCAGCCTGGCCCGGGCATAGGACATATTTTGAATGTAGACATGACAGGAGTTGTCTTTGGGTTGAATGTGGCATCAAAGAGAGTGAGAAGAATCAGGATGAACTTCTAGATTTGGGGCTTGGTCAACTAGTTAAACAGTGGTGCCATTTATAAGATGGGAAAGACTGAAGGAAGAGCCTGCTGAAGAGGCGACAAATAAGCCAGCAGGCTGGTGGATCAGTCCAGCATGAGCTGCCCGTGCAGGTGGAGCTCTTGAACTTAGTCTATGAACCCGTAGCGCTTGACCACCATTAGAAGTGGAGCTAGAAATTCAAGTCACAAGTATACAGGTAGCCCCGGGCTGGATGACATCATCTACAGAGGAAGTCAACTTTTTCTGTAGTTTTAATATCTTCTTTCATTTAAAAAATTGGCTTTAATTTTTCCATTATGTGATTTATATAGACTTTAAAAAGATCTTTTAAAAACAGAAGTGTATAAGAAGGAGCCAACAATCCCCCACATTTAATCATTCCCATTTTGATGATCGCTCCTCAAACATTTTCTGTTATTCTGCTTTCACACACTTGTTTATACATAAATGGAGCAAATCACAGGTGTTCTTTTATGGACAATTTTAAAACAGGTTCCAAATGCTTTTTGATCTTACCCCCTTTCCCACCTCCTGGTCCTTTCTTAATATTCCAATAGCCAATGTTAAAATTTGGTTTGAATCCTTTTATACCTTTTCTTATGCTCATTTTTAAGGTCTTTCCAGAAAGTATCCACCCACGTATTATGAAAAATAGACATTTATCGAAGAAGATACAAGATATATGAAACATTGTACATAGGACAATGATGCCCTAGTTCCCCTTCAAAGTTATAACCTTCCTGAGGAAATCTGGTTCACTAATAGTCATTGCAACTGTAGTAAAATGTGCCTTATGCTCTGGTAGCAGAAGCTGTGGGATGAATTTTGCCAGGACACATTTCATGCCAAGATCCTGGGTCAAAATCTTGGACACAGTAGTGTTTGCAACCCCTAGATGAACTTCTAGTTCTCACACTGTCAGTTACTGATCTTTGTTGATTGCGGCCTGTACATGTTCAACATCCTCAGGTGTTTTGCTAGTTGTGGGCCTTGTAGAACATAGATCACTTTCAACAGATTCCCGACCCTCTTTGAAGCATTTGCGCCACACTTTTATTTGTGCCGCACTCATTGCATTGTCCCCAAAAGACTTCTGAATCATCCAAATAGTTTCTGTGGAGCCATGTTCAAGCTTAACACACAATTTGATGCAGATTCATTGCTCTACTTGCTTAGTCATTCTGAATGCAACGGCCACACAGTACACATGCTCACTCAATGGAGTTCACCACCCCTGCCAAATAGTACAGTGAAGTCGTCACTGTTCACGCATGTGCATTCCAGCCCACTTGCTTTGGCTGCCAGGTTACATCAATGCTAAGCAAACTGTTCTTGTTATATTGGCAATGGCTAGACATTTTTCTGGATAGACCAAGTGAGATTATATGACATATATTTAATTTTTAAATTAATGATATTGTGGAAACCCTTACAAGTGAATCTCTTCTTTTAATGGCTACATCTTACTCCCTGGTATAAAAGTGCATGACTTAAACACTCTCCTATTTATGGATTATTTCTAGCTCTTTGGCCACTACAAATGTTTCTGCACTAAACACCTTTATATGTTCTGCATTTGAGTGCTTCTGTTTACTTCTGTGGGGCAAATTCTTACTAGTGAGATTGTTGGGTAGAAAGGAATGTATATTTGAATTTTTGAAATAGATTTTTTCCATATTGCTTTCCAAAAAGGCAGCATCAATTCTCTTTTTTGCCAGTCACATAGGAAAATATACTCCTTTCACCCCATCAGTACTAGGTGTTAACATTCTTTTGAATTTCTACCAGTGTGATGGGCAAGGAGTTACTTTAATTTGCATTTCCCTGAGTACCAGGAGGTTGAACCATATGTTTATTGGTCATTTGGGTCTACTCTTCTTTGAGCTTACTCATATCCCAGGGATATTTTTTCTATTAGATGCTTTGTCTTTTTCTTAACAATTTGTAAGAGCTAGAAATTAACCCCATATCTGTCATATGCATAGCAAATACATTTTTCCCAACTTAGTGTTGGTTTTTTAACTTAGTGTTGGTTGTTTATGGGGCTCTCTAGCCATTGAAAAAGTTTAAAGTTTATGTCATTGGAAAGCTCCACCTCCAATGACAGAAAACCTGGTAAAAAGGTGCTCTCCCACAAATAACAACGATAAATTTCTGGCTAGATATTGAAAAGGCTATGTATGTAAAGGTATGGACAGTAATTGAAACTAGGCAGAAACCAGGAGAGACTGACACATGGAAGAAAGGAATAATATTGAATTAGTTTCTCATTTTTACATCTTTGTGCCTCAAGACAGTGCAAGTCAGTGCTAAAATTTGGATAGCAAGCTGCATTCTTACTTGTAGGAATCAGAGGACAAATTTGGGGACTTCCATAGTAATTGGAAAGTGAAGGAGGATATCTTGGAGAGAAGAAATCCATTAGGGGAGGGGGTTGTTCCAAATCCTGCTTATAAACTTCTCTCATGGCCTTTTCTGAACTAGGAATTCAGTGGGAAAACTCTGAGAAGCCTAACTGTGCCTTCTGAACAGAGATTTCAGCTGTGCCGACCACAGGGAAGACAAAATTTGGAGCCTGAGTTCAGCCAAGTTAACTGCCTGATAAAAGTAATTTAAAAAAAAAAAAAAAATCAACAACCTTCCAGGGGAACATAATAGAAACCAAAAGTCTCAAAGCTTATTGATAGTATCTAGGAGACAGATCAAAATTACTAGACACATGAAGAAATAGAACGATGTGACCCATTCAAAAAACAAACAAAAAAAGAAATTTTTTTAAAAATTTTTAAAAATAAAAAAAGGCAATCATTAAGACCAACCTCAAGATGACCCAGATCTTGGCATTAAGAAGCAAGCATTTTATTTTATTTATTTTAGTTTTAGTTTTTATTTTTAGATTCTATTCATTATTTTCAGAGAGAAGGGAAGGGAAGAAGGAAAAAAGGGAGAGAAACATCAATGTATGGTTGTCTTTCACCTGCCTCCAGCTATGGACCTGGCTGGAGACCTGGTTTGCAACCTGGTTATGTGTCCTACTGTGAATTGAACCAGTGACCTTTGGGTTCACAGGCCGGGACCTATCCACTAAGCCTCCAGTTGGGGCAAGAAGCAAGCATTTTGAAGAGGCTATTATAACTGTAACTTTCAAGAACATGAAGGAAAATATGCTAGTAATAAATGATTAAATAGAAAAACTCAACCAAGAAAGAGACTATAAAAGTAAGCAAATGGGAATTCTAGAACCAAGATACACAATATCAAATACAAAATTAACTGGATGAGATTAAACTCTATGTAGTGAAAAAATGATTTTTTAAAAATAAAATAGACTCTAGGTTTTTTGTCACAGGTAAAAATGTCCCCTTCTATTTCCTGTATTCTCTATATCTTCACCTAAAATTTCTTCTAAGGTTTTTATCTTTTATTTTTCCATTTAAGTCTTATTAATCCATTTGGATTCAATTTTTTATATGGTGTGAGGTGAGGCTCTAACTGTCTTACAAATGGATAAGTTACTTTTTTCTAGCATTATTTATTAATTCACCTGTTTTTCATACTGAGGTAAAGTATTTACTATATATTGAATTACCATATACAGTGCAATGTATTTTGAGGCTCTTTATTCTGTTCCAAAGTTTTCTGTCAACTCAACAATCCTATTCCAACACTACATTGTTGGACTCCAGTGGCTTCATAGTATATTTTAATATTATAATCAGGTAAGATCTATTCCTTTAAATATTTTCTGGCCATTCACAGACACTCATTTTCCCAGATAAACTTTGATTATTTCATCTAATTAAAATGGTACTAAAAATTGAGATTACATAGAATGTGTACACTAAGGTTTTTCATCTACCTGCCTCCTTAGTTAACTGTCAACTTCTGTTTCAGTTAAAGGTAAGCTTTTATTCAAAGATAAAGATGAATGACTTAAAATACTGTTTTTAAAAAAGGATGGTCGAGCTCCAGACTGTAAACCAGTACATGTGCTTCTCACACTTGCTCTTCATCCTCCTACTTTGCCGGTCTGTCCAGACACTCAGTTACCCCCCACACCCCTGCTCCCCAACTCCTTCCCTCATCCCAGCTGTCAGTGGGTCTGTTATGTTCCTTTTTATGTTTTGAATTTGGTTCAGTGCAAGATAAGGTTTCCTTTACCCTGCTTCTTTCCATCCCAAATAAAACCACTTTTACGTTCATAGACAATTTTTCTATCCAAAAATATGGTACCTAATTTCCATTTTTCACATGGTGTTTTAAGTTTTTAAAATAAATTTTCATAATTTAATGGTTAGGGAGATTGGCGAGAGACTTTATTTTATACATTTCTGTTTTATTTTAATAATAATGAGCACATATTTTTTGAAATAACTTAAAATGATTTTTCTTTCAATCAAAGTAATGCTCATATATGGGTGAAGCTAAAATTAGTGGGATTTCATTACATTCGCAATAGTGCTTGTATATCTAAAAGATTTAATTTTAAAACTAGGCCTAGAGCTTTTGTCCATTGCTGCCTCTACACTTGCTCATTGACACCAGATCAATAGATGGCCCTTGCCATGGGGTCCAGAGATGGGCAGAAGACAGAACTGCACCTGAGCATCTCCACTCCGCTAGCTGGAACACTAGCTGGAACTCACTGGTCTCCCAGAGGCCAGCAACTTGGCATCAATCAACCAAAGAGCCTTCAGAATGGCAGCATTTGTCCTTTTTGCTGCTATGGACCCACAGAACCACAGAGCCTCATGGTTGCCATTCCTAGAAGAAGACCCAGTGTCTCCAGGTTCACCTCCAGCAGAGAGGGTTCTATAGGAGAGGCTACTTGATGATAAGACCCAACTCCTTAGCCTTGCTGAACTCTTCAGACAAGTCACAGTGAGGTGAGAAAGGCCTGGTCTTGAATCCTCCTAAAGGGATCACCCTAGGACTCCACACTGACTCTCCTTCTCCACCATTCATGATTCCTGACCTCTGGTCTCCAAGGGCCTTATGTGAGTGTCCTAATGCTGCCATGAAAAACAACCACAAACTTATTGGCTTAATCAATACAAATATGTCACCTTCTAGTTCTGGAGGTCAGAAGTTTGAAAGGGGTTTCACTGGGCTAAAATCAAGGGGTGGGCAGTTCCTTCTGGAGGCTTTGAGGGAGAATCCTTCCCTGGCCTTTTTCAGTTTCTACAAGCTGTCAGCATTCCTTGGCTCATGGCCCCTTTCTTCTTCAAAACCAACATCACATCACTCTGCCCTCTGCTTCTGTTGCCATACCTCCTCTGACTCTCTCGTTTCCCAACTTCTTTGTTAAAAATTTTTAAATTTATTTTAAAAAAGAGAGTAAGGGAGGGAGAAAGAGCGAGAGAAACATTGATGTGATGAACCTGCGACTCATGTGCCCTGACCAGGGATTGAACCAGCAACCTTTCCCTTTGCAGGATGATGCTCAACCAACTAAGCCACACCGGTCAGGGCCTGTTTCCCTCTTTCCCTTACAACCATTGCTGTTACCTTGGGCCCAGCCCTCATCTCAAGATTTTTAGCCTGACCACATCTGCAACATCCCTTTGCCATGTGAGGTAAGATATCCAAAGGCTCTGGAAATTTAAATGCGGACATCTTTGGGAGACCATTGTGTTGCTGGCTTGTGAGATCAGGGTGGGGCTGTGTGACACTGTAACAGGGTGATGTTTCAGAGCCCCCTGCCAGTGCTCTCAGGCTCACTAGCTCAGTTCTGGTCTCTGCTGAGAAGACACCTTCCTCTTCCCCAGGTGACAGCCACCAGTTCAAGAATAGACCATTCCCTTAAGACAGCTCAACGTACAGAGCAGCAAAGGACAGTGTGCACACAGACACATGCACTCAAGACACGCGCAGGCACAGCAGGGTGGGGTTCCCCTAAGGCAATGGTTTAAGATCACCCCTGGGCACTATTATCAAAAACCTGTAAGTCTGTACGTCCAGGCATATGTGGATATAAACATGTGTATACAGTGTGCACATGCAGTTATGTGTGTGTGCACCCAGTAGGAGTGGTAGTTCTGGGAGCAGGAGCATGTGTGTACACGAATGAATGTCCAGATGAGTGTGCAAATCTGCACATGAGTGTATGTGTGTGGGCACTTTTAAAGAATGAACAGAAGCCAGTTTGCCACTCAAGGGCTGGACATGATTGCTCTCAGGGGAAATGGCTCTTTGTTTAGAAAAGTATATTGTTGGTCCCCTGTGTGTGAGTGGCCTGGCAAGGCCTGGATTGCAAGGGAAGAAGGAGAGCTGAATCTCTCAGCAGGCATTCTGGGAACAGCCTGGGAGGCGTGGGTCATGGGTCAGGGTGGTGGTGGCAAGGGACACAGAGATAAGACAAAAGGAGGTGGGAGTAAAGGCCAGCAGCAGGAAGAGGACCCCAGCAGGGAATGGGGCAGGAATTCCATGGAAAGTCAAGGCCAGGGCAAAATTCCCTGTGGTGAGTATAGCAGATACACTTTAGGAGGTTTAATTTGCTTTCTGATGTGTGTAACTGTCCCCGCTGTCCCCCAAATCTTCTCTGGGGAGACTAACAGGGCATGCGTGGGTGTAAACAGCAGAAATTGGAGCTCAGAGCCACTGTTAGGGACTGGGAGTAGTGGTGAGTGCCACAAATCAACCCTGGGGAGTCTGCTGGAAACCGTGGGGAGACTGGGGGGTCTTCCACAGCACATGGGATGGGAGCTTGAACTATCTGATTTTAGTATAAAGTGAGGGGTAATCCTTGCGTGCCTGGGTTCTAATGTGGACATCGTGACTGTGAATCTGTTTACAGCTGTGCTATCTGGAACTATGTGGTGCATGTATCTAACATGAGACCCTGACATGTGTCAACCTTACACCATCAGTTCCTGCTTCTCTCTGGTGTACTCAGTTTCTCCAGCACAGCCGGATTGTCTCCCTAGGAGACCACACGTGCTCAGGCAGCTTTGGTCACTGCCTGTCGCTGGGTAGTTGACCTGAGCTCCGAGCTGCGTTACCACTGTGTTACCAAAGTACCTCATACTCAACATGTGGCCAGCGGGACTCTGCCTTTTCCTAGCGGCCCAGGCCTTGGTCGGGAGTCTGAGTAGATGGCTCCGTTCACACACATGAGCATGAACTTGGCATCATCACTGGATCCCTTTATGCAACTTCCATCTCCTTTGGCTGCTACTTGCAGTATTCTGATCCCTTCCAACCGTATGCCTCCATTTCTATTGCTTGATTTCCGTATACTGTAGACATGAATTGAATTTCTGCTGTGATAGGTGAGGGTTTCGGCTTGTAGAAAACACCATTTAAATACTGTTCACATTACAGAGCAAAATAGCGTCTTAGATTTATATTTTCCTTTTTGACTACAATTTTCCCCCAGGAATTTTTTGCCTGTCCTTTTCCTCTTATGCTGTTTGCCATTGTCCCTTTTTCATTCATTTCCGGCCTCCCCATCCCATGACACCCTCTCTTCCGCATGGACTGGCTGCTCCAGAGATCTGCTGCATTGCTTCTTTTTGGGAGTTTCTCTCTACTGTTTTTCTGGGCTGCCCCGAGGTTTCCTGGCCTTGATATTTTCCTTTTCCGTGGTTTATTATTTTGCTGGAGCACGTTCTCAGGTAATTTCCTTTAAAAGGGTTGTAGTGGAGGTAAATTTTCTGAGGCAATTTTCATCCAACTCACATGGATCACCAGTTTGGCTGGACATATACATTGTGATTCAAAATAATTTTTGATGCTATTAAAAATATTGCACCCAGTGTTGGTAGGAGAAATTTGATACCATTTTGGCACTTAGTCCTGCCTGAGTAACATATTTTTTTTTTCCTTTTTTTGAGGCTTTTAATAGCTTTAATCTTTTGTGGTATCTTGACATTTTATGACACCAAATGTGGACCTTTATATGTTCACTGTTGTCAAGCATTTGGTGGATCTGTCTGTTCTCCAGACTCACATCCTTCAGCTGTGGGAAACCTTCTTGCATTATTTCATGGTTAATTCTTAACTTCATTGCCCTCCATTTGAAATTAATTTTTTTTTCTATAACTACCATTAGTCAACTATTGAAACCCCTAAGCAAATTCTTTATTTTTCTTCTCATATTTTCTGCCTCTTACCTTGATCTTACATTCTGGCAGATTTCCTTGAATTTATCTTTCAATTCTAATGAATTTTTCATTACAACAATTAATTCATTGGTGTTTTCCTCCTTCTTCCTCCTGACTTTTTTTAAAATAAAGGCTTTATTCATTATTTTTAGCGAGAGGGGAAGGAAGGGAGGTAGAGAGGGAGAGAGACATCAATGTATGGTTGCCTTTCATCTGCCTCCAGCTATGGACCTGGCTGGAGACCTGGCCTACAACCTGGGTATGTGCTCTGGCTGGGAATCGAACCAGTGACACTTGAGTTGGGAGGTTGGTGTTCAATCCACTGAACCACACCAGCTAGGGCCCATCTTGCCTTTTCATTGAAGTATAATATACACAGAGAAAAATGCCCATAAGTTCACAGCTCAAAGAATTCTAACAAACTGAAAGCACTGTGCAATCAGTATCCTGAACATGAAACAAAACATCATCAACTCCAGAAGCCACCTCCTCATCCCTTACCATCACTAGTATGTCCTAAGGGTGATCATTCTCCGGACTTCTAACACCACAGGTTAGTTTTGCCTGTTTTTGTACTTCATACAGACGGGATCATCCATATCTATGCCTTAGTTCTGTCTGCTTTCACTCATAGCTATATCTTTGAGGTTCATCCATGTTGAATGTAGCTTTTTTGAACAGTACCCCAATGCATGACTATATCATAACCTACCTATTTTGATAAACTTATCCATCCTGCTATTTGCAGACATTTGGATAGTTTTGGGTTTTTGACTATGACGGGTAGTTCAGCTCTGAGCATTTTAATCTGTGTCTTTGGTAAACAGTGTGGCATCCATGCTGGAGTGGAACTGCTGGGTCACTGCGGATGGAGGTGCAGTCAGCTGCGTGACAAGCAGTTCGCCAAGGGACCAGTCAGTATGCATGTCCCCCCAAGTATGGGAGAGTTCCTGTTCTCCACATGTTCTTCCAGACCTGATGTTTGCTCTCCCATGTCACCTCTCCTGGTGGGTGGTAGTGGTATCGTATAATTTTAGTTTTCATTTCTCTGATGACTAATAAGACTAGTACTTTGTCATGTGTTTACTGGCCTTCTGCATATCTTTTGTGACGTGTCTGCTCAAATCTTCCTGCCTTCTGAACAAGTAATTGAACGGCCTGTCTTTTTCCTATTGGTTTGTAGGCATTTCATATATTCTGAATCCAAAGTTTTTGTTAGATATGAGAAGTATGAACATCTCCTTCCACCCCTCTCCTTAGCTTTTCAGTCTCTTGCTGGGGTCTTTAAGGACCAGAATTTCTTGACTTTGATATGTTTAATTCATGAGTTTTTCCTTATATACTTAGCCATTCTGTGTCCTGTTTTAAAAACATTTGCCTACTCCAGGGCCACAAGACTGCTCCTCTATGTTTTCCTCTAAAAACTTTGTTTTGCCTTTCACATTTTGCTCTGTAATCATCTAGAATTATTTTTGTATATGATGTAGGATAGGAACAGAGATCTTTTTTCTATAGGGATATCCAATTGACCCCAGCGCCATTTGTTGAAAAGACCACCCCTTTCACACTAGCCTTTGTCATGAATACAGGACATGTGTGGATCTGTTTCCAGACTCTGTCCTCTGTTCCACTGCTCAATCTGTTTGTCCCTGCACCAATACCACACTGCCTTAATTTCTTCAGTTTTAAAAAACTCTTCGCACTCTGGCTGGTGGCTCAGTGGACAGGCACCAGCCTGAGAACCTAAAAGTCACTGGTTCGATTCCCAGTCAGGACATATGATGAGGTTATATGCCAGGTCTCCAGCCAGGTTCATGGCTGAAGGCAGGTGAAAGGCAACCATACATTGATGTTTCTCTCTTTCTTCCTCTCTCCCTGCCCTTTTCTCTCTAAAAATAATGAATTTAAAAAAATCAAGAAAAAAACCTCTTTGCATCCAAGTTCATTTATCTTCTTCAAGATTGCCTTAGCTGTTCTGGGGCATGGGGCTCCTTTTAGATGCACATATTTGCTGTGCCCTCTTCCAGCCCTGGGGCTTTTGCACGTGTCCCCTCTGCTGGGACGCCCTTCCCAACTCTCAGTACCAGATTAGCCCTGACTCTGCAGATCACCTCTGCTGTCACTTCCTCAGAGAAGCTCTCCCTGAGCTCCCAGACCAGGTCAAATGCCTGGTAGAAGCCCTCATGATGTCACCTAATTCTCACATGTAACATGCCCACACTCTAATTCTACATTTATTCTATTGTTGTTTAATCAATGTTTAATCCTTTTCTAGCCTGTTGCACTCCGCAAGGAAGGGGACCACATCTGCTTTATTTATCAATATATTCTCAGGGCTTAGCATAACCCCTTGCTTAATTGAAATTCTTGAGTAAAGGTGCCCTAGCTGGTGTGGCTCAGTGGATTGAGCGCCAGCCAGTAAACCAAAGGGTCTTGGGTTCGATTCCCAGTTACGGCACATATCTGGGTTGCAGGCCAGGTCCCTAGTTGGGGTGCGCCTGAGGCAACCACGTAGTGATGTTTCTTTCCCTCTCTATAAATAAATAAACAAACCAATAAATATTTTTTAAAAAACTTACTGAGTAAAGGAAGGAAGGAGTCCCTTGTCTATGGCAGTCTGAGTGTTTGTGTCCGTGCGTGTCTTTGCGCCAAACTTTCCAAGGTGTGTGCGCGGGGGGAGCGATAAAATGGAGGCCGCTTAGCAGCAGCTGATCAGGGGTCCCGGGTCCTGTCTCCTCTCCAGCGCTCCTTGCTCCTCCCTCTTTCCTTCCCACCAGGAGGTGTCCGGCTCTGCCAGCAGCCTCCCCTCCTTCCTCAGTGGCTGGAGGAAGACGCTGGTCTCCAGCTGCCTCTGTTCGGCTGCCCTTGTGCAGTTGTCTGCCAGTTGTGCACGCCGATTACTATGAATGCCACCATCTGGTACGCCACGTGGACATCATAATCTTTTCTTAATTACATTAGCAGTGCAATCAGTTACTGCATTACAAGGCCGGCGATGAGCTTTTAAATCTTGGTGGAAATCATAAATAATTGCACTAAGTACCAGGCGCCAGATGTGTGTGCCAACTCTGGTTGCACTAGATAAATAGTAACCTTACAAGAGTGTTAGACAGCAGGCGGTCCGGCCGGCCACCAGGCCACGCCACACCTGGGGCCCTGCTGCAGGAAAGCCCCCCTCCCATCCGCACCTGAGGAGAGGTGGGGGAAGGGCTCCCTGGGGCCCTCAGAGTGTGGGGGTGCTGGGGAGACAGGGCTTCTCAGAGCTTGAGCCAGAGAGGGGGCGGAGGAATGTGAAGAAAGACAAAGGGAAGAATGCAGTGGGTGGACGTGATGGGGGAGACAGCGAATCAGAGAGGGGAAGGGGCGGGGAGGGGGACAGAACACTGCGCTGAGAACAGGGGCCCAGAGACAGGGGGCAGACAGAGAATCAGAGACCAGCTGAGAACAGAGAGAGCGCTGGAGAAAGAGACTGGGTGTGAGCACAATGTCCCCCATGTGTCCTGAGGCTGATGGAACAAAAGAAAGGTCTTATTTCTTCTGGTCTTTTGCTCTTGGCCGGCAGTTGGGAGGGACTCCAGGAAAAAGCTCAGCAGATGTTCAGGCACAGGGTGGATGAGGCTGTGGCCAGGCCTGAACGGAACCACTTTCTAGGAGAAGGCTCGGGGCTTTGGGAAGGAAGCTCTTCTTGCTTCTTTCTTCCGAAAACCTCCTGAGTCTAAGAGGGAGGAGGTAGGACTCAGAAGCTTGGGAGGAAGCAGCTGTGGTTTGAGCAGAGGTGGCCACTGGGGGCACTTTAAGTAGTTAGAAGGCCCAGGATTGGGGAAGTCTCTCTGAGGGGGTGACTTTTAAGTTGAGACACATGATAAGTCACAGTCAGCAGAGCAGGTGAAGAATAGATGAAGGAAGGGAACAGTGCTCCAGGAGATGGGGGAACAGCAGGTGCAAAGGCTCAGAGGCAGGAAGAAACTCAGCATACTTAAAAATCAGAGAGAGAAAGAGAGACAGCGCAGATTTGGCTCAAGCAAAGAAAATAGGGGAGAAAGGTTACAGAACTTTGTGTTTGTTTCTATTCACCCCTGATATCTCATCAAAATGAATTTTAATGGAATTTGAGGATGGATAAATGCACAGGATAAGGAGAGCAGGAGAGGAGACAAAGCAGACAGGGTTATTAATGAAATTTTGGAAGCCAGAAAGAGGATGGATAGCAGTCATTGACTTGTAGAGCAGGGAAACTTAAACCTGAGCTCTAGGGAGAGAACTACCAGGAGCAAATAACTGGCCCCAAAGGGCTGGCAGGCTGGGTACTTTCTTCCAAAAGGGCTGGAAGGAGGAACACGAGAGCACAGGTTAGAGCCTCATTCAGCCAGGGACGAACCAACCAACCACCAATCATCACAGCTGAAGATCAGACATGTATGATAAGTCACTAAAATTGGCTGGCACAAGCAGAGTCAATAAAGATCATCTAAAACCCTCTAGGGAAACAGCCAGAACCCACCTAATCACTCTTGGGTGAATCCTGCCCAGGTACACAGTCAGCTCTTTATATCATTTTAAATATGAATGACAGCCACCTATCACCAGGTATAGGTGGAAAAGTCTAAGATGATGGACAGAGACCAAAGATACAGGAAAAGAGGAAAAAGGTACCGAGGGGGAAAGAGAGACAATCCAGGCAGGAGGGATCTATTTATATCAACACCTATAAGTAGTATCCTCTAAAAAATAAGAAAAGGCCTTGCAGCCATAAAATAAGATTAAAATGGTCTTTATGTTTTTTTAAAGAGACTCTTGCGAGAATGTGACAGGATTGGAAAACAAAATTAGGATAACTTGTAAGTTAGGACACAGCGGTGAAATGAATTTTTTAAAAGAGGAAATAAAATAAGATAAAATTAGGGCATCAATCCAGGAGGTCTAACATCCTAATATTTGAAGATCAAGAAAGAGCGAAGAAATAAAATCAACTTAGGAAGTCTAGAACTAGGCTAATAGGTGTTCTAAAAAAAAGAAAAGAGAACATTACCAAAGAGATAATACAAGAAAATTCCCATAGTTAAGGGACATGAACTTGCAGATTGAAAGCAAGCAACCCAGCCCAATGAAAAAGGGCCCACAATTAGTCATGTTATTAGGCCATTTTAGAGCACCAAGAATAAAGAGAGACCCTAGAAAGTCCCAGAAAGGAAGAAAGTTGTACAAAGAACTGGGAACCAGAAGAGAACTAAACTTTCCAATGGCAATCCTGGAAGCCAGAACACATGAAGCAAAGACTCACAAATTATCATTTGTAAATAATTTCCAGTCAAGAATTCTGAATCTCACCGAGTCATCAATTAAATATGAGAGAAGAATAAATACATTTTCAGACATGCAAGATTAAAAAATATATACATTAGCTCCTCTGCATTTCTTCCCAGGATGCTGCTAAAAGACACGCTACAGCTAAGTGAGGGAGAAAACCAAGAAAGAGAAAAGCATGGGATACAGGAAATGAGAACCCAACAGAAAGGCCAAAGGAAAACCTGAAATGCTGGGTGGGAAACGTGTCAGATGCCAAGTTGTATGCCAGGGAGGCCTTGAGAACTATCACCCTGGATCATGGCAGGAATGTGGAAGGCCACAGGAAGGCTGAGTGCCAGGAAGACAAAAACAATGACAGATTACCCGAGGAGTATGACCACATTGGAAGGAGATTTAGAGGTTATTGGCAGTTTGAGGTTGATGTGGTGAAAGAGTCACAGAAACTAGGCAAAAGAAGAAAAGCCAAGCAACTATGAACTCTGGGAAAAACAAAAGTTGTACCAAGAAAAGAATGTATTAGTAGTGTACTACATGGGTCAGCTGTGGCCAATATTTACATAGTCCAGAGAGATGGCCTCTTACACACACACACACACGCACGCACGCACCTGGTATCACTGGAGCAACCGGGAACTCTCCCCTTATACACTGGGCATCTAAACCAAAGAGTTACAGAGAATCCCGACAAATTTGAGAGGGAAGAGGAAGAATATCAGCACAAAATACAAAAAGCATTACAAGGTGAGTTTCAAGGTGACAGAACCATGGTAGATGGAGATCAAGTTACCACTTGGCCCCTGAGAAAGTGGCTGGATGAACCTAAGGAATTGAGACTCTGTACAGCAGCGGTTCATAGTCCTGGGTGCACGTTGGAATCGTCTGGGGGAAAGTTTTCGGCATAAGGAACAGGTTACAGGAGCAGCAATCACAGCTTTGCTTTAGGCATCTGCTGAGAGCGAGCCCCCAGTGACAGCAAGCTGGGACACCGGAGAAGAAGGCCTCCTTAGGCCACTGGTTCCCATGCGCTGCTGCATGTTAGAATTACCTGGATCCACAGCTCATTCACACCAACGGCATCAGAGCTTCGGGGGTGGTGCCCAGGCCTCCATATTTTAGAAAACTCCCCAAAGGATCCCAAAGTGCAGCCAAGTTTAAGAAGGAGACCTTACTCCTCAGAGTGTGGCCCATGAGCCAGCAGCTTGAGGATTAGCTGGGAGTTTATGCGAAATATAGAATCTCAGGTCCTGCTCCGGACCCATCAAATTAAAACTTGCTTTTTATCGGTATCTCTGGGTATCTGGATACACATACATGTCTGCTCTAGGAGGCAGGTTGCTTGGTTAGGCCGAAGCAGTTCCAAAGCAAGAGGCACCAGCCGTGGGAGCTGGGCATGGCCTCGAAAGCACCTGCTCCAACATGCTGGAGGCTGTGTAATGAGAAAGCACATGTCCTGTCCATCACAGGTGCCCAGAAACACGAAGCTCCCTGGAACAACGCTGCAGGAAAGAAGGCGACTTCAGACAAAATTCACCAAAAGGTTAACGGTGGCAACCTTTGTGAAGAGAGAGAGCAAAGCAGGAAACATGAGTTCTTTGTTCTCCAGGTTTCTGTACAATTTGAATTTCCTAAGTGAATGTGTGTGTGTGTGTGTGCATGTGCGTTAGTGTGTTTGGGAATTGGTAAAGATTATGCTGATGATGGGACTGTGGGATATTCTTTAACATTTTCTTTATTAAAAAAATCTAATAAATGGTATTAAAAAAAAAGCAATATACAAAGCAAAAGCTATTAGAAATACCAAGATAAATTTGGCAAAATCATAATCTTAATAGGGTACCTTAATATTATTGCATCACTTAGTCTTTGTTAAATCAAGTAGGCAAAAAGAAATAAAAATAGGGAAGATACGAATAACTTCATTAATAAGGTTATTTACTAGATCGATTTCAAAACCTGGAATCTACATACATAGAAAACATAATCTAAACACATTCCACATAACATTTTTTAAAAATGAAACATTTTTCTAGTCCATGAAGGAAAAGTTAACACCCCACAGAAAGCAGGGAGTGTAGGCCACCTTAGGAGAGAGAACAGAACATTATCACACATCCTCAGTGCCTAGCATGGCTGCTGCTGCAAGGTGAGTGCCCAATAAATAGTTATTGTTGGAAGGAGTCTATATTTTCTCACTAAACTGCAATAAAATAAAATGAAAATTATAACAAAAATTTGAACAAATAAAAAGCTCAAAGCATTTGGAAAAGAGAGTTCCCTTCAAATACCTTTTAAAGTCAATATAACATTGATTGCAACTTGATAGGACTTTTCACGGAATTTTACAAGCCAGTTCTAAAATTAATATGGAAGAGCACATGTACATGAATCAGCCAGATAGATATTATACGTAATCTATTTTTTTCATTCTATAAGACTCATAACTTTGTAAAATTATAGAAATTAAAATGGTGTGATTTTAGCACAACAGGAAAAGATCATTTAATTAGTATCTAGTTCAACTGAGTAGAGAATTCAGATACATTCTGTCCATTGATTTTATTAATCTAAACAAGATACAGTGTCAACAGCATGAGGAAATTGAGTACCACTCAATAAATGATATTGGGCCAATTGCCTCCTATTCAGAAAATACAAAATTAGATCCTTATCTTATACTATTCATAAGGAAAGTTTTAATATATTGAAGTCCTAAAAGCAAAACACAAAACAACTGTGTTAAAAGAAATATAGGAGGCTGTATTATCAACTTGAAGAATGAATAGTTTTAGATAAAGCACAAATATCAAAAGCTATACAGGCAAAGTTGAACAAATTTCACTACATTATAAGCCATAATTGTGGTGTGATAAATCATACCACGAAAGTTTCTAAAAAATGGCAAACATATTAAAAATATTGACAACCTATTTAAGAGACAAAGGATTAGGATCAAGAATGAATAATGAATTCATACAAGTCAATAAGAAAAAGATGAACAATCTACTAGAAAATGAATAAAAGATATGAATAAGCAATTCACAAAAATGAAATGCAAATGGTCAAGAGCATATTTAAAAAGATGTTTATTTCACTAGTAATTAGGGAACTAACTGCAAAGGAAAATAGAGATACTATTTCTCACTCATTAGTTTAACATCCTTTTCAAGTTTGGCTAATAACAAATGTTGGCAGGATGAGGTAACAGATTCACACATCATGAGAAGAAATATAAAATACATGTGAAACGTACATAAAATGACATCCCACTTTGGAGGGCATTTGGATGGAACAGCAATGAAAAAACGCCCATGACAATGCCACACCTTCACTTCTGCCTTGGAGAAACACTGGCACACGTTCCTAAGGCAGCTGCCACAGGTTGTCAACCGCAGCATTCTCGAATAGCAAAACCTGGAAATAATCTAAGTGCCCATCAAACAGAACATGGTTCAGTCAACCGTATTGAATGCATACTACACAGTACACTGAAAGAGTTCAAATGAATCATTTTGATGTATAGATATTGATAGGAAAAGATGCCTACTATTTCAATCGAAAGAAAGAAAGAAAGAAAGAGAGAGAGAGAGAGAAAGAAAGAAAGGAAGGAAGGAAGGTGCAGAGCAGTATAGATGATATGATGCTTCATGTGTTTTAAAAAGTTCTCAGCCAGGCTGCCCCGCCCAGGGTTCCAGTGCCAGGAAGATAAGTCCCCAAAACTTCTGGCGGTAAAAACCAGTGGGTGGGGGCTGGGGTGGCAGAAGAAACTGAGGGATTCTCAAGAGGCTCTTCTTAAAGGGCCCACAAAGGACTTAGGACTGACAAAGACCAACTCCTCCGGGATTCAGCACCAGGGCAACAGCTAAAAGGGCACCAGCGGATTTGGGGAGAAACTCCAGTGACTGGCAACAGGATGAGTGCCAGGAGACAGCTTCCTCCCAGCCGAAGTCCAGAGGCCAGCCAGTGGCATTGCCCCTCTCCAAGCCACACAGAGCCACAGAGCAGTGACATGGGCTGCCCGACCCTGGCGATTACCTAAGGCTCCACTCAATACAACTTAGGTGCGTTTTTCTACTACATTAGGCCATGCTACTAAGACAGGGAGTCAAAGCAGCTCTACCTAATACACAGAAAAACACAGGGAGGCTGCCAGGAGACAAACAAATATGACCCAAAATAAAAAATAAAAATAAAAATAACAACAACAACAAAAAAAAACAGAACAAAACTCCAGAAAAAGAAGTAAACAAAATGGAGCTAAGCAACCTATCGGATGCAGAGTTCAAAACACTGGTTATGAGGATGCTCAAGGAACTCATGGAGTTCAACGGCATAAAAAGACCCAGGCAGGGACGAAGGTTACATGAAGGGAAATAAAGAAAAATCTACAGGGAACCAACAGTGGAAGGAATGAAACAGAAAATAAAATCAACAATTTGGAACATAAGGAAGAAAAAAAGCACTCAATCAGAACAGCAAGAAGAAAAATAATTTTTTAAAAAATGATAGGCTAAGGAACCTCTGGGACACCTTTAAATGTACCAACATTCAGCTCTGGCTGGTATGGCTCAGTGGATTGAGTGCTGGCCTGTGAACCAAAAGGTCGCCAGTTCAATTCCCAGTCAGGGCACATGCCTGGGTTGTAGGTCAAGTCCCCAGTTGGGGGTGTGTGAGAGGCAACCACACATAGATGTTTCTCCCTCTCTCTCTTTTCCCTTCTCCGTCTCTCTAAAAATAAATAAAATCTGGAAAAAAAGAAAAAGAAAAAAGAAAACATACCAACATTTGAATCATAGGGGTGCCAGAAGTAGAAAAGGAAGAGCAAGAAATTAAAAACTAGTTTGAAAAAGTAATGAAAGTACACTTTCCTAACTCGGTGAAGAAAATAGACATATAAGTCCAGGGAGCACGGAGAGTTCCAAACAAGATGAACCTAAATGGGACCGCACCAAAATACATCACAATTAAAATGCCAAAGGTTAAAGATAAAGAGAGAATTTTAAAAGCAGCAAGAGAGGAGAGTTACCTACAAAGAAGTCCTCATAAGACTGTCCGCTGATTTCTCCAAAGAAACTTTGCAGGCTAGAAGGGACTGGCCAGAAATATTCAAAGTGATGACAAGCAAAGACCTACAGCCTAGATTGTTCTACCCAGCAAAGCTGTCATTTAGAATGGAAGGGCAGATAAAGTGCTTCCCAGATAAGGCAAAGCTAAAGGAGTTCATCATCACCAAGACCTTCTTATATGAAATGTTAAAGGGACTTGTTTAAGAAAGTTAAGTTCAAAACTATGAACAGTAACATGACAACAAACTCACAACTATCAACAACTGAATCTGAAAACAAAAACAAACCAAGCAAACGACTCGCACAGGAACAGTATCATAGATATGGAGACCATTTGGAGGGCTATCAGCTGGAAGGAGGAAGGGAGAGAATGGAGGAAAAGGTACAGGGATTAAGAAGCATAATTTGTAGGTACAAAATAGACAGGGGGATGTTAAAAACAGTACAGGAAATGGAGCAGCCAAAGGACTTACACGCACAACCCATGGACATGAACGAAGTGGGGGATTATTGGAGGGAAGAGGGGAACCAGGTGGAGGGGGCAAAGGAGGAAAATTGGGACAACTGTAATAGCATAATCAATAAAATATATTTTTAAAATCCACAGCAAACAAACTACTTTCTCTAAGTTCATACACATAAATGCCTAAAATACCTGGAGGGTCATTCAACATGGCCAATGAAGATGGTGTGGGACCCCTTCTGCTTTCACTTAGAATCTTCCTAGAAACCCTGCATGAAATATTACACATTTTCAAACTACAGACTTTCTCTTTCCCTTTCTTTCCTTCTTTCCTTCTTTCTTTCCTTCCTTCCTTCCTTCCTTCTTCCTTCCTTCCTTCCTTCCTTCCTTCCCTCTCTCTCTCTCTCTCTCCCTCCCTCTCTCTTCCCTCCTTCCTTTCTTTCCTTCTTTCTTTCTCCTCTTCTTTTCTCTCTCTCCCTCCCTCTCTCCCTCTCACAAATACAAATAAAAATGCCCAAGTGTAAGAAATAAAGAGGGATATTTGTACAGGTGTACAAACTGAAGTTTAACCTTGAGGTGAGGAGACCAGATATTAAATTAATCTGGAGAGGGTTTGAAACAAGGTGGGGTTAAATTTCTAGATAAGAATAACATGGGCTGGGGGAGTGGGGGTGGGGAAGGGGACAGAGGGGAGTAAAAAGAGGATGGATGTAATACAACAACAATGAAATTAAATTAAAAAAAAGAATAACATGGACATTGTGGGAGGGAGTAGCTGTCAGGTCTCTGACAGTTGGAGATAAGAGTATGGCTAGTGATTACTTCAGACTTTGGTAATTAAAGCATGGGTTATAAAAATTTAGGTATACCTTCCAAAAGCGGGGAAATTGATGTTAAACCTCTAAATATATCCCAAGCCCCTGGGAGAGAGAAAAAAGGAGGAAAGGGAATAAAAGAAATCTCACAGATCAAATAAAGGCAGAAAATGAGGTGAAAAAGAATAAAGAAAGAAAAAGTTTGGCAAACAGAAAGCACAAAGCCAGATGGCAGACATGCGAGGTCTGTCCAGCCGTGTAACATGAAAAATAGAGACGTTTATTGAAGAAAATGCAAGATACAAGGAACATTGTACACAGGACAATGATGCCTCAGTTTCCTTCAAAGGAGGCACCTCGGGGCCTCACACAGTTGCCCCAGTCACCATCAGCTGTCCGTCGTATTTTCCTGAGTCTCATCGACAGTCTGAAATCTCTTCCCTTTCAAAGGTGATTTTAGTTTTGGGAAGAGCCAGAAGTCACAAGGCACCAAATCTGGGCTGCAGGGGAGCTGAGTCACCTGGGTGACTTGGTATTTTGCCTAAAAACTCTGCACAAGACGCGATGCATGAGTGGGCACCTTGTCGGGATGAAGCTGCCCACAGCGGCAGCTTTCTGAATCGTCTGAATAGTTTCCACGGAAGAACATTCAAGCTTAACACAGAATTTGATTCAGACCCATTGCTCTACTTGCTCAGTCGTTTTAAATGCGACGGCCACACAGCACACACGCTCACCCAACGGCATCTACTGCCTTACGGAAGTTGTCATTCTGCACAGGGAAGTTGTCATTGCTCACTAATGCGCATCCCAGTCCACTCTCCTTGGCTGTCAGGTTACATCAACGTCCCACAAACGGTCCTTGTTATATTAACAATGGTTGGACTTTTTCTGGACAGACCTCACAGTCAAAGTAAAAAAATAAAAGTGGACCGACCCTGCTAATCAAAGGACAAATATGCTTAATTTGGAGGTGAGGAGGAAGAAGCAGACAGCTAAATACAGAGTAAAATAGTCTCAGGTAGACTAAAAATAAAAGGCAGGAAATGTTATGTCAGAGAAATATCATCAAAAATAATTTCAAAGCTGCTGTAGCTATCTTAAGATCTGGCAAAATGAATTTTGAGGCAAGAGCATTAATAGAGAGAAAGGGTAATGTTGCATAATAATAAGAAATAAGTAACTAGGAAGATGTAAGAATCCTAAACTTGTATGCTCCAAAAATAAAAGTACCCTATTTTAAAAATGGATAAGGAGCAATACCGAAAGCAGGAAGTACTCTAAAAAGATGGAGAATCAATGAGCACCCAATTCTAGTAGTTAAAAAAATAGAAACTAAACTCAAAAGACAATAATAGAAATGAGAACAGAGAAGATAACAGAAATCAATTAAGTATAAAACAAATTAACAGCAAAGAAGATTTTTTAAAACTTTAAATTGGTTCTTCACACACCTCCAGATGATTTATCAAGAAAAAAGAAAGAAAGCACAAGTAAACAATACTAAAAATGAAAGGAGGCAGAAACAAAAACTTCAAATAAGATAAATCACAGGAGGATACTACAAAGAATTTAAAACAAATTAAACATTTGAATGATTTCATAGATGAGTATAATTTACAAAACTGATCAGAGAGGATAAACCTGAACAGGTCTTTAATCATTAATAAAATTATACCAGTAGTTCAGACTCTGCCCACAAAAATAAAACCAAACAAAATTATTAGGCACAATGATTTTGTAATCGAGAGTTATCAAAACTTCAAGGAATAGCAAATCTTCATTATTTACAACACATTTTCATGCATCAAAAAGAGAGAATGCTCCTTAACACATTTTATGAAGCTGACGCAACATGGATACCAAAATAGACTACAAGATCTTCATGTTATAAGATAGTCTTCCTTACGAGCATAGATGCACCAATTCTCAATAAAATATTAAATTGACTAATGAGTGAAAAACAGGACAATACCTTGTACTAAGTAGTAATTATTTGAGACATGCACAGATAATGCAGCATCTAAAAATATTAATGTAATGCCCTGGCTGGTGGCTCAGTGGATAAGGCCCCGGCCTGTGAAGCCAAGGGTCACTGGTTCGATTCCCCAGCCAGGGCACATAACCAGATTGCAAGCCAGATCTCCAGCCAGGTCCGTAGCTGGAGGCAGGTGAAAGGCACCATACATTGATGTCTCTCTCCCTCTCTGCCTCTCTCCCTTCCCCTCTCTCTAAAAATAATAAATAAAATCTTTTTAAAAAATTAATGTAATTACCCTAGGCATATATTAAAAGAGAAAAATCATATTATCATCTCCACAAAGGGAGGGAAATGTGATCAAATGGAGCACACATCTATGAAAAGTTATCTAGGGAACAGAAAAGTGTTTACCTGGTCTCATAAGGGATATTAATTGGTCAAAGAGTATAAACTTTCAGCTGTAAAATGAATATGTTCTGGGATCTATGGACTACATACTATATTACATATTTAAAAGTTGCTAAGAGAGTAGATTGGGTAAAATCAGGTTTTAAAGATATGAACAGTATGCTACTATTCATGTAAACTTAGAACATGCAAAAAAATTACATGTATTGTTTGTGGTTATACACTTACGTTGTAAGCATCTGGGAATGATGCCTGACAACTTAGGAGAGTGGTGTCCACAGGGAACAGAGGGAAAGGAAGGCCTGGGTGTGGGGGAAGAAACTCCAAAAGTCCAACGATAGTGAAATGGATATCTATTACAGCATTTCCTATACTTTTGTGTATGTTTTAAACAGGACATAGTTACAACTCTTTTCAAAAGAAAACGCATTGGTTTAATACTCTCAATACGTTAGCCTTGTCATACAGTCACGAAAGATGATGTGAGTTTTCTATCTGGGAAACTCCAGATAATTAACTGAAAAATACTCAAAACTAATAAGAAACAGCGGATATCCCTAGGGGTGGAATTATTGAGGTACTTTCACTTTCTAATCTTCTAAATTGTTTGAATTTTAAAACAATGAACATGTATTACTTTTATATTCAGAAAACACTAATGATATTTTCATTTTGAAAATTAAATAAAATGGAGGGGTAAAAAGTTAAAAAACTAATAAAGTTCGATAAGGTAGCCGCTTATAAAATAAATGTGGCAGCCATAAAAATTTATAAAGCAATATTGGAATAAAAATACAATTCAAAAAAGCAACCCAAATTATTAAACAATGCCCACCCCCACCAAAATGTGCAGACATATGAAGAGAACCATAAAACTTCGCATAAAAGCAGACTTGAATAAATGAGAAATGTACAGGAATGGGAAGAGTTGATATTTTGCAGATGTGTATGCTCCTCAATACCTGCACGCACACAGATCCCAGAAATGAACTTGCTCTAATCACTCCATCTTTATAAACCAGTGCTTTATACTTAATGACAATTAATGAATACACTTCCATATCACTAAATATTTCCCAGCAGAAGTTCTTAATCTGAGCCACATGGACTCTTAGAAAGTCCAGGAGGTCCTTAAACTCACTGAAATTAAATGCAAACTTTTTTGGCCCTGGCTGGTGTGGCTCGGTTGGTTGGAGCGTTGTCTGGTAACTCAAAGGTTGCGGATTTAATTCCCGGTCAGAGCACATGTTTAAATTGCAGGTTCAATCCCCAGTCCAAGCCTGAGTGAGGATTAAAAAACAAGACCGTCTCGGCATGTGTGAATTTTTCTGGGACAGTAGTCATAGTTTTTAAAAGATCCCCAAGTGACCCATTCCAAAGAAAGTCTAAGAAACCCTATTATTGATCTTTTTCTTTTTTTTCTGGTCACAGCTTTACTGGATATAATTCACATACCACACAATTCACCCAGTTAACATGTACAATTAGTACCTTCTGGTATATTCTCAAAGTTGTGCAGCCATCAGCACAATCAATTTTAGAACATTTCATCACCCCCAAAGAAGTCCCTATTGTTTGGTTACAATGTCCCAAACACCCATCACCCCCAGCCCTTGGTGACAGCTCATGTACTTTCTGTCTCTAGAGATTTGTCTTTTCTGGACATTGCATATCAATAAAATCTTACAAGATGTGGTCCACTGTAACTGGCTTCTTTCCCTTAGCAGAGTGTGGTCATGGTTCATCCATGTTCTAACCTATACTGTTTTTGTGGCTGAATGATAGTCTGTTACTATTTTTTTTATTCATTCATCAGCTGATGGACACTTGGGCTGTTTCCACCATGTGGCCATTGGTAATGCTTTGATTTCTTAAGTACATTTCTGTTGTGAGCCTGTTACATGATCAACAACTCTCAATCATTTGTTTAGACTTGTATTTCTGAACCCTCTTTCATGATCAACCCTGCAAGGAGAAGACTTCAATTAATGTAAATAAACAAATTTAGGAATTATTTTAATTATTAAATTATTACATTAACTCATGCTAAGTAAACAATGTAGGTTTTTTTCTTAACCAAAGAAATGAAATACTAAGGAATAAAATTTACTCCCTAGAGTTGAACATCAGAGGGCCACAGAGCATTGTAATATCAAAGATATTTTCCTCTCAAGAAACCATTCTGCCCTCTGGGGGCTGTTACAGCCACGTTGAATGATGCTTCAGAGCCTCCGCATGGTTTCCACGATGGGTTGCCATTCCCACTCCTTTCATTTTGGGGGGATGCTTCATGTGTAAGAGAACGTGGCTCTTTGTGACATCAGGTGCAGATAACTGCCCCAGTTTGTAGTTTCTTGGGATTTAACTTCTGATACTTTTTTTTTTTTTTGGTAAGTAGTTGAGCCCTGGCTGATGGCTCAGTGGATAGGCTCCAGCTTGCAAAGGTCGATGGTTCAATTCCCAGCCAGGGCACATGACCAGGTTGCAAGCCAGGTCTCCAGCCAGGTCCGTGGCTGGAGCAGGTGAAAGGCAACCATACATTGATGTTTCTCTCCCTTTCTTCCTTCCTCCCTGCCCTTCTCTCTAAAAATAATACAATCCTTAAAAAAAAAAATGTAGTTGAATTTATCAATCCTGTTATAGCTTCTGGGCTTTGACCATACTTAGGCCTTCACCATTGAAAAATTATAAAAACATTTGTTCTATGGCTCATGGTTTCATTTTTCATGTTTAAATCTCCGACCCACCCAAAATTAATTTTAGTATAAGGTGCAAACTAGTGTGGGCGAGAAAGGGTGAGCAAGTCATGGGAGGTAGTCACATCCTAGACCCATAGCTTCCCTTACAATGGTCAATCTTTACCTTAAGCGAGCCTGTCTACTGTCTTTCTGCATCAAAGATAAGCTACCTTTGGATGTCACAGTAATCCTTGTTTTTCCAGACTGTACAGGGCACAACCTCCCACTGGAGCATAGACCAAAGAACTCCTCATTGCTGTCTTGTTCCCCCGGTACCAGCTCTAGGTGCTGTAAATGTTTGTTGTTAACTACCCTGTATCCACCGACATAAAACACGTGTTTCTCTGTGTTGCATTTATTACCCAATCTCAGAGATTCCCCCACTTTGCTTTCTCCCACCCCCTTCATCTACCACCCATGGGTTTCATGTGACCCTCCAGAGGTCTCCTTCTTTGATTCTAGTGTACAAAACAAACTGCGTCCTGGCTGGTAGCACAGTGGATAAGGCGCCGGCCTGCGAACCCAAAGGTCGCAGGTTCGATTCCCCAGTCAGGACACATACAGGTTGCAAGCCAAGTCTCCAGTCAGGTCTGTGGCTGGAGGCAGGTGATAGGCAACCATACGTTGATGTCTTGCTCCCTCTTTGCCTCTCTCCCTTCCCCTCTTTCTAAAAATAATGAAATAAAATCTTTTAAAAAATAAAATAAAACAAACTGCAACACTGCCATTGTCTGGAGCATTTTCTCAACCCATTGAGATTTTGCTTCCCTGCAATTGTCATCAGTTTGTCTCAAATAAATTCATATAAATTCTAAGTTTGGATGTTTCTTATGTCCACAATAGGAATCGAACTCTTCTTCCCCCCAGATGGCTTTCCAATGATCTCAAGGCATATTATTGAATGATCAATCCTTCCTGAACTGGCACAAAATGCCATTTCTATCACATGGTAAACTATTGCGCATATTTGGGTCTAATTCTGATCTTCTAGTCTGGGCCACAGATCTGCAAGCACCACCATCACATTGTTCTACTTATTGTAGCCTCGTGCTATGTGTTACTGTTTTGTGTCATTTTCCCCTCATTTCTTGACATTTAAAAACCTGGTTTCCTATTTCGGTTGTTCATTTCTATCTGAACTTTAGAACCATCTGGTTTCATCAAATAATAACTGTTGGCATTTTGCTAAGATCCCATTACACTCTAAATTAATTTTAAAAGAACTGCCATCTTTATTTTGAGTCTTGTACCCTCAAACATGAAATAACATTTTCATTTTTTAAAGTATATTTTACTGATTATGCTATTACCGTTGTCCTGAATTTTTACCCTTTGCCTTTCTCTGCCTGCGGCCCCGCTTCCCTCCAACAATCCTCCATTACTTCATGTCCATGGATCATGCATGTAAGTTCTTTGGCTTCTCCATTTCCGTTACTATTTTTAACATCCTCCTCTCTATTTGTGCCAATTATGCTCCTTAATTCCTGTACCTTTTCCCCTATTATCCACTTCCCCCTCCCCATTGAAAACCTTCCAGATGATCTCCATATCTATGATACTGTTCTTGTTCTGCTTGTCTGCTTAGTTTTTGATTTTGGATTCAGTTGTTGATAAGTTTTGAGTTTGTTGTCATGTTACTATAGTTTTGATTTTATCTTTTTCTTAAATAAGTTCCTTCATCATTTCATATAATAAAGGTTGGTGATGATGAACTCTTTTGACCTTATCTTTTCTGGGAAGCACTTTATCTGCCCTTCCATTCTAAATGATAGAGTAATTTTGGTTGTATGTCTGTCCTTGCTTTTTTATCACTTTGGATACTTTTTTCAGTCCCTTCTAGCCTGCAAAATTTCTCTTGGGGAATCAGATGACAACCTTATGGGAACTCCTTTGTAGGTAACTCTCTTCTTTTCCCTTGATGCTTTAAGATTCTCTCTTTATCTTTAACCTTTGGCATTTTAATTATGATGTGTCTTGGTGTGATCCTGTTTGGGTCCATCTTGTTTGGGACTCTCTGTGCTTCCTAGACTTGTATGTCTATTTTCTTTACCAAATTATGAAAGTTTTCTTTCATTGTTTTTTCAGATAAGGCTTTAATTTCCTGCTCTTCCTCTTTTCCTTTTGGCATCCCTATGATTTGGATGTTGGCACTTTTGGAGATGTCCCAGAGTCTCCTTATTCTCTTCATTTTTTTTTGAATTCTTATTTCTTCATTCAGCACTGGCTAATTGTTTATTTCTCCCTTATGTTCTGATTAATTAAATTGAACCTGGCTTCCTTCCCTTCACTATTGGTTTCCTGTGGATTTTTCTTTCACTTACTGTAGCTTTCATTTTTCCCTTATACGTTTGGCATACTCAGTGAGTTCTTTGAACACTCTTATCACCAGTGTTTCGAACTCTGCATCTGATAGGTTGGCTATCTCCATTTCACTTAGTTTTTTTTCTGGGCTTTTGGTTTTTTTCTTTCATTTGGCCCATATTTGTCTCTTCAATTTGGCAGTCTCCTCATGTTTGTTTCTGTGTATTAGGTAGAGCTGCTTTGACTCTCTGTCTTGGCATAACTGTTATGTTGTAAGGGGTGGAACCTTAGGTATTTGTCAGGGCACAGTGAGCTGTTTCACCACTTTGTGACACTATATATGGGGGAGGGGTCAGAGAGGGAACAATGCCACGTGCCAAGCACTCGTCCCTTTTCCAGTCACTTCACCACTTCCTCTACGTGACTGGCGCCCCTCTCGTTGCCCTGGTGACGGTTCCCAGAATGAGTGGGTTTACAGATATTCTAGGACTGTGGGGGCCTCTAAATGGACTCTCCTGAGACAGTTTGTTTTGCTGTCCCCAACCCCCACTGGTTTTCAGAGCCAGAAGCTATGAGGCTTTATTTTCTTGGCACTGGAACCCTGGGTTGCATAGTCTGGCCTGGGATTGGGATGGCTCTCCAGTTATCCCTACCAGCTTTTATCTGCCACACGTGAAGGTGAGACTGCCTGTGTCACTGGCTGCTGCCAACACCTCTCCACTTCCACACCATATCCTCTCTGCCCTGCGCACAGTCTCCACCTATCCTACCTGTCTGGGTGAATAGTTCTTCTTCTTCTTTTTAAAATGTTTTTATTATTTTCAGAGAGAAGGGCAGGGAGGGAGGGAGGGAGAGAAGCACCAATGTATGGTTGCCTTTTACCTGCCTCCAACCAACTATGGACCTGGCTGACCTGGCTTGCAACCTGGTTATGTGCCCTGGCTGGAGAATCGAACCAGTAACCTTTGGGTTTGCAGGCCGGCACCTATCCACTGAGCCACCAGCCAGGGCTATTTCTTCTTTAAACCCTTGGTTCTCAGACTTCTATATAGTTTGATTTTCTGGCAATTCTGGTTGTTTTTTGTTTTGAAGTTAATTGTGACCCTTCTTATGGTTGTGCAAGGAGGTAAGGCATGTGTACTATGCTTCCATCTTGGCCAGAAGCCCTCAATTTTTCCATTTTTAAATAATCATTTATGATCCTCAGTGTTTCAAAATCTTATTCATACATATATCATGTTTTTTATTTTGCTAAAACACCGAACATAAGCATCAAGCATATATGTAGCTATGCATATATGTATCTATGCATACACATTCTTGATACTTCTTTTAAGTTTTTACTCAACCACATTATTGAGCTATCTTATTTTACTTTTAAATTTTTATTGTTATATTACATTCATCTTGTTTTCCTCTCTCTGCTCTCTTCTTCTCTACCCTCCCTACCACCCTGACAATCGATTCCACAAGTTGTCCGTGTCCATGGGTCATCCATGCTAGTTCCTTAACTAAACTGTTCCCATTCTTTGCCTCCTTCTCCCCCATCCTGAGCTATCTTATTTTAATAATGGTTTTTCAGTTGAGTCTCTTGGGTTTTACAGCTATACAATTATATCATTTCATCTTATCAACTGCAAATAAAGATAATTTAATGTCCCACTTTTTTATTTTCATACCTCTAATCTCTTTCTTTAATTACATTGGTTACTTATTCCAGAACAATGCTCAGTATTAGTCCAATGATGATATTGGACATTTTTGTTTTATTCTGACTTTAATGGGAATGCTTTTACTGTTTTTCCCATTAAGCATAATGCTGGCTTATGGGTTGAGATGAATCTATTTTATATGCAAAAGAAATAACTATCTCCTCCTATTATATTAAATGTTTTAAAAATTAGAAATAGATATTGAATTTTGTCACATGCCTTTTCAGTGTTTATGAAGATGATCTTATGATCTTTCTCCTTACACCTATTAACATGGTAAGTTATATTAATAGATATTTCCCAACATTTTATTACATTTTTCAAACATACCAAATTTGAAATAATGATATACCAAACAAGTATGTATCTACCTACATTCTACCATTAACATATTGCTGCTATCCTTGCTTTATCACAGAAGAGGTCATAGATTTTAAAAGATTTTGATTGCTTCTGTATTTGAAAGTATTAAACCATTGTTGTATAACTTTACATTGGTCATAGTATATTAGTTTGGTTTTTAAGCAAATTTGGCCTTTGCATCAATATTCACAAATGTAGGTATGTGTGATGTGTATGCATGTATGCTTCATAAAAAACAAGTTAAACAGTTAAAAAAATTTTAGACACTGACAGTTTTAGTTAGCACTAGAATTGTCTGTCCCTCAAAATCTGGTAGAATTCCCCTGTGAAACTGTTTGGGATGGGTTATTTTTTCAAGAAAGTGGGTATATCTTCAAGTGCATTTTCTCTTATTTCCTCTCTGGCAATCTGTCTGTTTATTATTTCTTTCTCTTCTAGAGTCAGTTTTGATAAATTATTTTTTCCTGATAGATGTATCCATTTCTTCCAGTTGTCAAGTATTTTTGCATAAAGTTGAGCAAAGTGTCTATTACAATGTTTATAATTGCCTCTGTATTTAGTTTTTGATTGTCATAATTATTTGTGTATTTTTACTTTCTCATTTTTTTTATCAGTTATACCAAACTACTGATATACTTTTGTTTTCCCTACCAGTAACCAACATCCAGAGTTAGTAGTGCTGCTTTTTCCCTCTTTTCTAATTCACTGGTGTCTGCTTTCTTCTTTAGGATTCCTTCCTTCTGACTTTTAGTTTTATTCTTTCTAATTTCTTGGGTGAAATGATACATTTTGTTCATTTGTACTGAATTGTTAATATACATAGCAAAGGCTATGAATTTTCCTCTGATCACTATTCCATCTCTATCTCATAGGTCTAATATTTAGGATTTTCATGATCACTCTTTATTAAAAACACTTCGAAGTTTGGGGTCTGATTTCTTCTTGACCTAAGAATTGTTTGAAAGTTTAAAATTTTATAGTCAGAATTTATTGATTTATTTATTTATGCATTTGGATATCATTATCCATTTTTAGCTTTACTGCACTGTGATCAGAGGACACTGTCTTGCTATCCCTCCCTTTGTTTTCTTTTTGAATTAATATGTGATCAATCTCATGAACCAACGGGAGCACTTGGGAGGCACATGGGGGCACCATTTTTAATAGTTAGTCACTATAGCTACACTATAATAGGTTTAACTCATTCATCATATTTTTCAGGTGTTTTATATTATTATTTTAATGTATGTCATAAATGTAGGTGAGTTCAAGCCTTCTACTACTATTTTGTCTCTAGTTGTTTCTTTCTGTAGCTCCATTGCTCTGTGCACAGATATGCATGGCTGTGTTTTCATTATGAATTGCAGTATTTGACATAAACTGTTCACCTTTGTCTTTTTTATGGCTGAGAATACCACTGAATCGCAATTATTTACTTGTACTGTATTGTATTAAGGTTTTCCCAATTTTTTGTTAATGTGAAAGAATCCTATTAGTTTGAAAAGTGAAATAGTATTTTATTGCCATTTTGATTTGCATTTCTCAGTGTTGAGATTTTTTTGATCATTAGCATTTATCTATTAATGAATTGTTAATGTTTATAATAGCTAAAAATTGGAGATAACCTAGATGTTCAACAATAGGTTAGATTTATGTCAACATATTAATAGGATAAAAGTTACTATTTATTGTACTTTATATACATTATATCATTTTATCCCTATAACGGTCCCATAAGGTCATTATTACCATTTCAAATCAACCCTAAGATTAAATTTTTATATATTGATATACCTAAAATTGATCACTTATACATCATAGTTTAATTCGCAGTGTTTTTTTCCTTTCTTGGTGGCAAAGATGGTAATTATTACAATTGATGGCATATTTGGTTTAATAAAATATGTTATTTCCTCTGTTTCATAGAGGATGGTACTGAAGCTCAAGGATGGGAGGTAATTTGCTCAAGGTCAGCTAACTTAAAAATGCCTGGAAGCATGTAGATCAAAATGTTGAAAAGGTTCTTTCTGGGTGGGAGGATTATAATTCATTTCTTTCCTTTTGCTCATCTATGTTTTCTTTAATATGTATACTGTAACTTATAAAAATAAAAAGTGGAATTGCTTTTAAAAAAGATAGCCCGTTCACACTATTCATCCAAATAAATCCTACGTAGGTTAAAGAATTCAATATAGAAAAATGAGAAGATTCTAGCCAGAGTGAGACTGTGGCAGCAGTTTAGTTTTTAAAAGTAATACAAAACATTTTCTGAAAATCAAAAGAGCAGCAAACGAAAAAAATACCCACAGACAATCTCAGCAACAAAACTTGGTGACGAACTTTCTCCATTGGTCCAGCATGTGAGCAGATGTGGCTAAAGTACCAGCAACAGAAAGTGCAGGCCAGCTGGTAGCTGTGAGGCTGGAGCACCAGGAATTGAAAATGGACTGTGGATGGTTACAGAACCCCCAAACCTCTAAAACATTTGCATCCCAAAAACATCCATCCTGGGTGAGCTCTGGGCAAGCAAGTATGAGAATCACTGATAAAACTGGGATATGAACCCTGGCTGGTGGCTCAGTGGATAGGTCGCTGGTTCGATTCCCAGCCAGGGCATGTAACCAGGTCTCCAGCCAGGTCTCCAGCCAGGTCCATGGCTGGAGGCAGGTGAAAGGCAACCATACATTGATGCTTCTCTCCCTCTCTTCCTCCCTCCCTGCCCTTCTTTCTAAAAGTAATGAATAAAATCTTTAAAAAGATTTTGGTTTCAGGCTTAGCTCTGAGAATCAAGAAAATAGTTACACAGAGAAACTACCATTTAAAGTGTTTCGTAGCAACAATAGAAAACATAGGAAAAGCCACCTGGCCCATTTCTGCTCCTTCCATGCCAACCTTCTCCTAAGAATTGAAAAGCAAAAACAACATTTTTTTTTTTTAATTCCAGAAAAGAAGACAAGTAGGATAGAACACCAAACAAGGTTTTTACAAGGAAAAACAAAGATGGAAACAAATGAAATGCTATTCTGGTGGACAAAGAGAAAATATGTGGACACAAAGCTAAATGAGCTGGAAGCAATTAATAAAATGTGAGAAGCTGTTAAAGAATTGCATATATCAGAAACCAAAGCACTCAGAGTGAAAAGGCTGGAATTCAGGAGAATTTTAAACAATCTTATAGAATTAGAAAACAGGAAGAGAAAAAAAATCAGTAATAAAGATTAAATAGGAAGGAACACAAGGGTGAGTAAATACCCTGATGGGAACAATAAGGAAAGAGACTGCTATATAGAACAGAGAAGTGAAAAACATCGAGCAAAAATGAAGAAAGAGATAGAAAGAACTTGAAAGAAAGTGACAGATAGAGAAGTTAGGTAAAGAAAATCCAACCTATGTATAATTGAAGATCCTAAAGAATAAAGCCTAAACACTGAAACAGAAGAACTACTTTAAAACAATTAAAAGTATTTCCTAAAATATAAGATTTGAATCTAAATATTGAAAGGGTGCACTCTCGTGAGAATTAACCTAGAATGGCCAACACTGACCTTTAGCTTAGTGGCACTATTCCTTAAGATAAAATAAAAACAATTTAGGCATTCAGGTTATGTCTAATTTACTTCTAAGAAAAAGAAAGTCAGAATGGCATCGAGATTCTAGACAGTAACATTTTATGTTTTAAAAATGGCGAAACATTTTGAAGACACTTAGTGGGGGAAATGAGCCAAAGATTTTATACCCAGGCAAACTCAAACCTGAAGGCTACCAACAAAACAGGAACATGTAAGACCCCACCAATTGTGGGTTCACCAGAATTCTGTGCTCCCAGCTTGTCACAAACAGCAAGGCATCACGACAGACCTACACACTGTGCACATCTCCTTTGCTCATGCATGTGCTCCACCGCACCCAAGTTCAAAGACAAAATTATTAAGGATCTCCCGATTGTGAAGGCAGAGCATTAAGCCAAACATGGGTTCCTTTGGATTGCAGGGTCCTGGTGATGTCTGATGTCTGATAAGGCCAAATCCATTCCAACTCTGTCTTCCTACAATCCATTCTCCATACTAGGGCCAGTGGTATTCCTAAAACTCATTACTAACCATGCCCAACTCCTGCTGGCACAGTTCCCCACCATTCTCCTTGCACTCGGGGGGAATGTTCATGGCCTCTAACATGGGTTGCCTGGACTAGCCCACCTTTCTCCTCTACCATCTATTCTTCTTGCATTGGCCAAGCCAAACCCAAGCATCACATGCCCAGAACTGAATCCCAGCTCCGTATTTCACCTCTAAAATTGTTCCTCCTCTTGTTTCTCCTGTTTCAGGAACCAGCGCTTCTGTCTCTCTGGTGGAAACCCTGGGGTCACCCTTACCTTCTCTTCTCCTTCCATGCCCCACCTTCTTCAATCTGCTCTGTCTTCATGAAGCATTTGGAACATTTCCTTGTCAGTGTCTTTGACATTCTTGCCCATTTGTCCTTCCTGTTCCTCCACCTTGCGGGCTTCCACCCTAGAAGCAACCTTCCCTCTTCTTGTTCAAACTCAGCAAGAAATCCTTCAAGGGAGATTGGCACAGCCACCAAGATGGGTGCCTCTGGGAAATCAAGGAGACCAGCCTCACATGGGCCCAGTTTCTCCCTTGTGTCTTTCTAGCAGGGCTCCGGCAAACTTCCCGTCTAAAATTACCATCTCACTAGAAATTCATGATTATGAGGTTGCTACTGTGTCTCACATGCTTGCAACCTTTAATAGCTATGATGTACATGCCATAAGCAGGCATGTTCTGTGGTGGTCTTTGCATGAGCTAAAAGCATGAACAGAGATGGAAAAGAACTGAGGCACAGAGAGGTAAAGTAACCTGCCCAAGGCCAAACACCTAGTGAGCAGTACAGCAGTGATTCGAACCCAGGTAGACAGGCCCCAGGGGCCCTGAAATTTACCACCTATAACATGGTGCTTCGAAATTGAAGCTGTGTTTTAAGTAAATAATAGAAACAGTACTTATCAAAACTATGGACACAGCTGAGAACAATAGTTGGTGGGAAATCAATGGCATCAAATTAATGTATTTATCAAGAAATAGAAAAGTGAAAAATAACAAAAGACTGGATATGGAAAGCAATAATAAAGACATTAATCAATGAAATAGTGAGGAAAAAGTATAGAGAAGGTTAACAAAACCAAAAGTTTGCTCTAGAAATAAAGCCAGAAAGAGAAGTTGATACAAAAAAAAAAAAAGAAAAGATTATGAAGAGCTAGATGCTAAAAATGTAAGAATCTATATGAACTGCTTAAACATACAAGAAATATAAAAATGTCAAAATTTGTGCAAGAGGAAGCAAACTGGACCAGACATACAAATAACCTTGAATAGACAAATAAATATTTAAGACTTCTTTGCTTTACCTCCTTCCCCTTCAATACTTAGATCCAGATGGTTTTAGATGATGCTACATATAAATTTTACTAAACTTCTAAGGAACAGTTATTCTTTAATTTATTCAAGTTGTTCTAGAAAATTTAAAAAAATAAACAAACAGCTAATTTTGCAGAGCTAAAATGGCCCTGCTTCCAAAACTGGATAGAAACTGTGCAAAAAAAGGAAAAAATGAAATACATCACAAAAGTAACAAAAATTATATGGTACCTGAGAATTAAACCAAGAACATATAAGACCTCTATGAATTGAATTTTAAAAGTTAAATAATTGATCATCATCGGGTGGGATTTAATATTATAACCAAATCAACTCTCCCCAGATTAATTCATAAATTCACTGCTATCCCAATTATAAATACAGTTACATGTGTGTATCTTTACTTAAAAAAAGAAATTTGGTACATCTGTTCTAAAAATGTTATGGACTAATGGAAATAAACTTAAAAAAAAAAAAAAGGAACGAAGTGGGGAGACTTCCCCTACTAAATAATAAGACTTACTATAAAGCCATGGTAATAAATTTTTTAAAATTGTAGCAATGGAACAAAATGGAAATGTCAAGGACATATCTATGTGTACGTGGGAATTTAGTAGGGATTAACAGAGCACACTACAAATCAAGGGGAAAACAATGAATTGTTTTGCACACAAAAGTGAAAACCAGCTCGGTCCACTAAGAAAATTCTAACTAGGCCCTGTGTAGCCTCGCATGAAGGGGCAACGTAGGTGAGTGAAAGATCTCAATGTGAATGTCAAAAATCATAGGGTTAATAGAAACAAAAACAGCAAATCATCTTTAGGCTTAGGGAAAGGCAGGGAGGCTTGCTTATTTAAGAAAACTTGAAAAGCACAAACCATAATGCACAAACTGACTGAGTCTGACTACATCAAAAATAAGAAGTCGTGTTTAATTATTTTTTAAATGGGCCAATTAAGAGTCAGATTATAGAACTGAGCTTTTTTTTTTTTTTTTTTTCCCAAAGTCTAAAAGTGACAAGGAGTTAACATCTAGAATCTACCAGGAGCTCTGTAAAGCCACACGAAGAGAACATCAACTCCAATAGAAGAATGGGCAAATGACATGACAGGCAATTTACAGAAAAGGAAACCCCAAAAGCTAATAAGCACATGAAGTGAGGCTCCCACTCATTAGTCGTCAAAGAAATGCAAATTAGAACAGGATCGCACTTTACACCTTTCGACAGGCAAGAACTAGGCTGCTGGATCATACCAATTAATGGCAGGAACGAGGAAGAGAGGCTCCCTCACGCATGAGCCAGTGGGAGTGTGAATGGCCTTTTTAGGGAGGACTCTCACACTCCTAGTGCAAGTTAAGCCCACACACACCCTAGGACCTAAAGACATTCTAACCCAAGCACAACGTGAACTCTACAAGGGTGTGGGCTGCAGGTTTGTTGGAGGAGAGATAGTAGCTTTCACTATTATTATTAAGCAAAGGGTCATCATCTGTATAGAGAACATGAAGAGGTCTTAGAAACACCGTGGCGATTAAAAAAATAAGACAACGGTAATGTTACGCAATGCCACTGGTGTAAGTTATAAATACGTGTACACCCTCTGGTGTGCGTGGGTCTTCCCAAAACCTCCCGTGAACTGCCACATTTTGCTTGTTCGTATCAGCACGATGCCACTGTTGTAATAGATGAACGTGATTTTTTATGCAGTCTGGAAGTTGTCCAGGTCTCCTTGGACTATTTTACGACAAAGGCTGGGAGAGTTGACACGGCCTGGGGCAAAACCACAAACAGCTTTGGATGCTCTGTTTCAGATCCTCTCTTCTGATCAAAAGAGAAAGGAATGAGTCCACACCAAATCAGTAGCCACATACTGTGTACCTGAGGCTTTATTAATCCACTCTAGCACAGATACACTGTCCCCTGTGGCAGCTGCGATCAGGACCATAGTGACTGAGGGGCGAATGGGGGTTGGGGGGCTCCCTCAGGAGAAGGGGCAGCTCCCTTTTTCAGCCTGGTGGGAAGGACGAGGGCACCTGCAGGCACAGATCTTTCAGCCAAGATGTTTGGTGGCCAAGCTGAGGGAAGAGGCATCTGATGGCTTCTCTTTTCTTTGTGAAGAACTGCCTCTTACCTTTATTGGTATCTGGGGAGAATTTTCCTAAGCAATCTTATTACTTGAAGATGCCAGCTTTGAAGGCAACCCTACGTTCCACCCCATGGAGATGCCCATTCCATGTGGCCAGTCCCCGTTGGCATTGTGGGCACTCCCTGTGCTGCTGGCTGGAGGCCCTCACCCTGGAGGCCACCACCTTCCGCACCTCCTCCTCCAGGAGATTCTGGATGGATGGGTCCTCCCTGCCCTGGGATCCTGCTTCCATGAGCTTCCTGGGCACAGCGCTGCCTGTGTGAACCCCACCCCCATCCCACCCACCCAACAGAAGCTCTTTGGCAGGGGGCTGGCCTCCCTAGCATGGCTTCTTCACAGATATTCAAGTACAGACACATATGCACTCTGCGAGTATGGATAACAGAATAAAAAAAACACCATAAACATATACAAAAGCACACAGACTCATTTGAGGCCATAGTGTATCCAAAAATACATTCAGACATGTGTACAGATATACATGCTAACATACATGCATGCTCACATATACCATTTTCACAGACAGACATGCTTAGACTTTCAGGCCCTACCCTAGGAACCGCTATTCTGAGGCACACTGAGACACAGACACACAATCAGTGCTCGCACATGTACATACACACCTGCACATGCATGTAACATGTACTATTCCAGTTATCTACTACCACAAGCAAACCAGGCAAACTTGGTGGCTTGAAGTGACAACCATTTTGTAGTGCTCATGGATTCTATGGGGACAGCTGGTCTCTGCCCCCCACAACCAGGGCCTCCTCAGGCAGCACTCAGATGACTGGTGGCATCTTCAGTCACATGTCCATCACCTGGGCTGGGTGCTCGTTAGGCGTCTCTCCCACCTCGAGGTCGCAGGGCCTCTCTAGCTCAGTGGCCTGGGAGTAGCTGGGCTTCTTAAATGACAGCTTGGGACTCCAAGAGGCAGTGCCCCATGATCACCTTGCCATAGTCATTTAGTCAAAGCAGTCACACGTCTACCCAGACTCAAGGGATGGAGGACAAGAACCCATCTCTTTTTTCCTTTTTCTTTTTTTTAAATTTTCTTTATTATTTTCAGAGAGAGGCAGAGAGGGGGAGAAACATCCATGTATGGTTGCCTTTCACCTGCCTCCAGCCACAGACCTGACTGGAGACCTGACTGGAGACCTGGTTTGCAACCTGGTTACATGCCAGGGGAATTGAACCTGCAACCTTTTGGTGTGTAGGCCGGCACCTAGCCACTGAGTGGATCCACCTCTTGATGAGAGAAATGTGAAGGAATCAATGGCCATATTAACAATGGCCACATATGTGCACACACACACATTATGCACACACAATATACATACACGTGTACACACACGTGTACACACACATGCCTTGTCCTCAGAACCTCCATTTGAGAGCAGACTGAGACCAGCTCGTTGTCACACCTAGGCACGCCTGTGTGCACACAACACACACGCTCACAGCTGCTGGCCCTGCCCTGGGGATGCCTCCTCCAGTACCTGCAGCCACACCCGCGTGCTCCTTGCCCCGAGTGGCTGCGCTGGGACCAGGGTGGGCTGCAGGGGCCTGGCCAGGACGGAGTGGGTCTCCTCTCCTCGTCACCCTTCCCTTGCGGAAGGAGCCTGGCAAGAGGAAAAACAAATAACCTTGCGATGTTTAAATAAGCAAAGTTTTGTGCAAAGCAGAGGTTAATGTACTTTATTGTTCAATGTCATGTTTAGAGTGGATTGGTGGAGGGAAAAATGTGATTAATTGCCCCGAAGTCCACGGATCTACAATTATTTGGTTGTTGTGAACAAATAAAGGACTACAGTATTCATCATATTCAAATGAGGCAGCAGAATAAATGATGGGGGGCCGGGCGGGAACAAAACCGAGGCGTGTTCCCGCACAATTGGAAGGCGACTGGCCCCTTGTCAAGCAGACGCAGGGGGGCGGCCGGAGCGGAACCCGTTTGTCTCTGTACCTCCGGCAAGGGCTGGGCTGACCCTGCAGGTGCCGGCGTTAATTCCTGTCACACCTCGCACTCCATCCTTCGTGGTATGAACACCAGGCGCCAATTTCGTAATAAAGACTTGTTTCCGGGGAGGCCCTGTTTGGGCGGGGGGCGCAGATCTTCATTAGAGCCCCTTCCCTGGGCCGCGCTCGGTACAGAGCACAGGTACTGGCTAACTGTGTCCGATCATTCATCATGATTTTGCCCTCCACTTTGTCACAGCGTGGGGATTTAAGGAAGATAGATGGTACAAGATGTTGTCTCCTCCGCAGACGCTTTCTGCTCTGGTAAGTGTGTCCGATGCAGAATTATTTTGCCACTTTATTATTTCCTAGTGAGTGTTTGTCAGTGCTTCGCCTCTTGGAAGGAGCGGGTTGTTTCCTGTCACTCAGGGATGTCGTGGGAGCTGTGATGCTTGGCTGGGCTCGTCAGCCAGCTGGAACCTGGGCAGGGTCCCCAGGCAGGGCTGCGGGAGGTCCTGGGAGTCTGGGCCACAGGGCGAATGTCAACTCTAACAGAAATGGGGGGGGGGGGGAGGCAGGGTTTGGGAGAAGCTGGGACATGGGAGCTTGGGAAAAGCTGGATAGGGGGAGGTTAGGCAGCATCTTTCAGGACTTGGCCTGGCTGCAGGCCAGCCAGCTGGAAGGGGAGCTGATTGAACCAGTGTCCAAAGGGCTGTAAGAGCCTGGCCTTGAGCTGAGCCAGCTGGAGAGGGTATGGGCAAGGCTGGGGCCCTGTGGAGCTGCTGATGGCCTTCGGGCCGCACGGCCAACTTTGATGCCTTTTGCTGGCACCAGATGAGCTTCCTGCCCTGATCAGGGCAGCCAAGGGGCTGTGGGGTGACCAGCAGGGTGAAGGCCATGTGGATGAAGATCACATGAGGCTGAAGATGGGGCTGAGTCCGGCCTGAAGCCTGAAGTCCAGCCGAGAGTCCCGGGAACCTGAGAATGGAGGAACTTCATTTGGGCGGTGCTGGGCCACAGAGGAGTGACCTCTGCAATCTGCAGGTGAACCTGGTCCCAGGGAGAAGTGGGGTGTCCAGGAGCACCTGCCTGGCCCTGCTGGAGTCCCCCTTGCCAACATGTCCCTGTCCCCGCAAGTCTCTCCAGAGGCAGAGTGATGTCAGAAAACAAGCACAGTTTCGGAACCAGATAGGCCACCGTTCAAAGCATGTTTCTCCATCCGTAAATAAGGGTGATGAGGTGACATTCTCCTGGGAAGGCCCGTGGCTCCTGGCACCTTGTAGATATTCGTGAACTCAGACGTCCCCTCCCTGCGTCCTCTCTTTGCTTCCTGGCTGCTGGAGGTCCCTCATTTGCCCCTGACCGGTTTCCCATAAGCCTAGCCAGCTGTGCTAGGTGGTCTCTGTGGCCCCCAGATTCCTGGAGGGCACCCAAAGGGTCTACAGAAGAGGAAAACTGCCTAGGAGGGTGGCTGCCTTTCTGCCTGGTGTGCTCCCCCACACCCCCACCTCGCCTTGGTGGACAGTCCCCTGGGAAACTACCAGCCCACCCTCAGCCATCCCCCAGCGCCCCTCCAGTGGCGCCCCGCTGGACCCTGAGACACAGTCCCTGCCCTTAAGCAGCTGCGAGACTGGGAACCTGGGGCAGGGCTGAGAAATGGGAGCAGATCTTTACTCCAACGCACATCACCGCCAGGGGAGGGCCTCGGGGATGCAGAGGCCAGGCCCAAAGTCCCTGGTGTTGGGCATTCACTTACCGAGCCCCCACTTCCAGCTGGACTCGGTATTGCTAGTTTCCCAACAGTCCCTCACTGAGCGCACAGCAACACTGGACGCGGCTCTCGCCCCCACTTTGCAGCTGGGAAGACTGAGTCTGCAAGTGCTCGAGATCTCGCGATAAACCAGTGGAGGAGCAGGGAGAGATTCCAACAGGCAAGGCTTCTGAAGCCTGAAGTGGCTTGTTGCTGACCAGAGGATTGACCCACCAAGGGCTCGGCCTTGACTGACACCCGATGCATCCAATCAGAACTCAGCCCCCCGCCCAAATGCGCAGGTTTTCCCACTCCGCGGTTGGTGGTTCGTTTCTTTGGGCAGCTTAAGCTCCCCGCTCTTCATTCATGCCGGGGTTCCCATTCAGAAACCCCAAATCCGCTATTCCGTGCGGTTTAGCGTTTAAAGGGGAAAGGGCACTATCCACAGCCCCGAGGCCTCGGGGAGCAGCAGTTGGGCCATTCCCTTCGTTACCCCGCGCTGCCCTGGGCGGGGCCCCATCCACCCTCTGTGGGACCCCTCATCGGCTCTAGACCCTCCCCTTCCCTTTCCTCCTATTCTGCAGCCAGGGTGGCTTTACTTAGAGACAGACCTAATAATGTCACTTCCTGTTCAAAAACCCCAGTGGCTCCCCATTGCCCACCTACTTTAAACCTAAACCTTGAATTTGGCACCCAAAGCCTTAAATGATCCAGCAGCAACCTACCACCAACAAACTTGGTCTTAACCTGTCCTTTAAATTTTTTCTCTAACCCGAGTTTCCTCAACGGTAAATTTGGGATTATCGTAGAGCTGACTATGGCAGACTGCACTTTCCAAAGATTTGTCATAATGCGTATCCCAGCCCAATAGCTCTTTTTCCAAGAACCATTGATTTTTCCCAGGAGCTGATGGGAACAAATGTTCCCTCCCCCTTGAACTTGGGTGGGCCCTTTGTCACTACCATAACAGCTAGGGCAATGGTGATGCACATGACTCCCAAGTTCAGACCATCTTGTTCTCTTGGGATATTCACTCTTGCATTCCTGCGGCCCTATTGTGAGGAAGCCAAACAGTCACGTAGATGTCCTGGCTGACAGGGGACACATAGGCCAGCCATGTGCGTGTGCCATCCTGAAAACCATCTGCCCCAGCCAATGTCATGTGGAGCCTCGATGAGCTGACTCTGCCGTTAGAGCAAAATAAATGATAATTGTTGTTTCAAGCTGCTAAATTTTAGGGCCGTTTGTTACGCATCAAAAGATAGCTGAAACACCTACTGCCGTAGGGTTGTGGTGGGACAAGGAAGTGTATTAGTTTGCTGGGGCTGCTATAACAAAACGCCACAGACTGGGTGGCTTAAACAACAGAAATTATCCTCTCACAATTCTGGAGGCGAGAAGTCTGAGATCAAGGTGTTGCGGTGGGGTTGGGCTGGTTCCCCCTGAGACCTCTCTCCTAGCTTCTAGAGGGCCAGTCCTCCTGGTGGTCTCCCCTCTGTACATCTCTGCCCTAAGCTCTCCTTCTGCTAAGGATGTCAGTCCTCCTGGGCTACAGTCCACCCTAGTGACTTCATTTTAGCGTATGGCCTCTTTTAAGACCCTAAATCATGTGTCAATTACATCTCAATAAAATTGGGGGGAGGAGTGTAGACCATCCCCAAATACAGTTACACTGTGAGGTATGAAGAGTTAGAATTTAACATATGGATAGACGGGAACACAGTTGAGCCTGTAATAATAATACAGATGAAATACTTAGAACAGTACCTCACCCAGAGTAAACACTCAATAAATGGTAGCTGTGTTATTATTCTCCCTGCTATGCCACCATCACCACTGTCATCTGTGCAGTCCTATCACCTGCCTCCATCCATGGTGACAGCTCTGGATCCCAGGCCTTGTTGTAGGCTGCTTCCTCATCTGTTCCCCATGGACCCCAATTCCTCCTGGCATAGGAGACCCAGCTCCTTCTGCACCCCTGCCCAGGAGTCTCCTTGAGTCCCCTTTTCCTTCCTTTGCGTCCCTATGGCTCATGTTGGCGACTGATTAGCAATTATTCTGGCTTGCTGTGTATGAGAAGCTTTGCTTTTGGGGCTGTGCCTTTGTTTTCCAACATAGAAATAGGTTTGTTAAACATTAAAATAACTGGTTACAAAAATAAGTTGTACTTGGTATATAAAATTCAGATAGTACAAAAAGGTGTAAAGAAGAAAGTGAAAATCACCTAGAATTAATGACTTTGAACATTTTGGTTTATATCTTTCTGGGATTGTGTGCATACATGTGTGTGTGCATGCATGTGTGTGTGTGTGTGTGTTTTCTTGATTCAAGGACATAACTGATGGTAGGATGCACCATTGGTTTAATGACATGGTTTATAGGGAGAAAAGAACTACTGCATTAAAAATATATGAGTATATTAATTGCAATGCATATCCTGATTTCAGAAATTTAAGAGGTGAAAAACATGCACACCTTAGAATCAAGAAAATGAAACTACAGATCTATGTTTTTCAAAATGGGAATCTCTACGAATACTGTTTTATGGCCTGCTTTTTAAACAGCTGAGCATCAAAGTTGGCCATCTCCTACATCAATAAATTAATACCCACTCCGTCTGTTTTAATGGCTGCATAGTATTCCATTAAATTGATATATGATGGGACATTTACGCCTCACTAAAAGACATGAATGTTTGATGGTCATTCTGATAAAAATGCATTTATAAACCCTCATCCTTATTTTCCTTAAGATAAATTCCTCCTATCAGCACAGCTTGGTGGGGGGGTTGAAGCTCTTTGCCCAGGAGTTGGCTGACAGGGACTCCTGTTCCCCATAAGGGCAGGGACCATTACCAAACAACCTGTGGGTCCTCCAGCAGGGGGCTTGTCACCAAGGGTGGTGCACAGCAGGCTCCGGGAACAGCTGACGCATATCATTTGGTAACAACCAGGCGCTCCTGAGTGGGCAGCACTGGCCTACAGCAGGTAGCTCCAGGGGCCACACGGTATGACCCCAATTCTGCAAGGCCAGGTCTGGTTTCACTGGGAAGTGGCCAAAATGGTATCTGGGCTCATCTAGACCAAAGAAAAAGCCCAAGTTTGGGGGTCAAGACCTGGGTGGTGTCCCTTGCAGTCTGGTCCCCACTGACCAGGCATTCGTCTCGCTGCCTGTGCACGGAGCCCACGGAGCCACACGGTGGCAGTGTTGGCACCTACTGTGCTCCAGAGAAGCGGAAGCCTCAGCCTGGCTCTGCAAGACGCCCTTCGAGGCTGCGTCCTCGCATGTGCCCACTGTGTGCACAAAGGGTGTGTGTATGCAGGACGGGCTGCGAGTATGCACTTATGCCAACACGTGTGTATGTGCGAAAAGTGTCTGGGCGCCGGGGCTCTGCATGGATAGGTACAAATGTGCATTAGTATTTCTGTGTAGGAGTATGTTTGTGTGTCCCTGTTTGTCGATGCATCTTTGTGTCTCTGGCTGTGTGTGTGTGTGTGTGTGTGTGGGTGTGTGTCTTCGTACCTACCAGAGTATATGTGAGTTTTTGTGATCTCTTTCTGCATCTCTGCTCCTCTGCTTTTTAGTGTGTCTGTCTTTGTTTTGTGACTGTGTTGATCTAAGGGTGTGTTTCCCATGGGCTTCTGGGTGTGATCAGGAGACAGCCGGTGGTTGAGGGGTGTACATGAGTGTGCGTCCAGATGCCAGGACACACCAAGGTTAGAGACCTCTGAGACTCAGTCTCCCCTCCTCTGGCCCCGCCACCCCCATCACCTGCAAGGACAACCTCTCTCGTTCCAGCCCCTCAGGCTCCACCAGTTGGGCACCCCTGGTAAGTGGCCTGTCCCTCCAGCAAACACCAGGTGCCTGCAGGGCCCTGGTGTGTCCACACATGAAGGTGCCTCACATGCTTCTGATTGTGTTACCTAGCCCTAGGCAGAACGTGGGCACGAGGTTCCGTCTCTAGGCCCCATCCTTTGCTGTGTGCAGGCATTTCACGACATGGGTGCCAGCTCCCTTGCAGCCCTCCCCTCCCAGGGCCATGGCTGACCACGTCTGGCCACCCTTCCCCCATGGTTATTAATAATTGGGTATTAGGCGAGAGGAGACTATTGATTCCGGCGCAGGAGGCTCCGGGTCGGGGTAATTTATGGAAACACTGGCGTCCCCGGCGATAAATAATGAGGTGATCGCAGAGACAGGTCACTAGTGAGTGCCCTCCAGCCCGCTGCCCCGTCCACTAACGCACAGGCTCATAAATGGAGGGAGAGGGGTAGAGAGACCAGGCCGCCCTGAAGACAAAGGACGCGTTGTTGGTGAGAAGCATCGGCAACACAGGGGAGCAGGACCAGGCGGCAGTGGGGGCCACGTGATGGGCCTGCTGGGAGAGGGGCAGGAATTTACAGAGAGGACAGGATGACAGACAAGGACAGGGACACAGTCAGAGTCGGGGCAAAAGGCTCAGGCAGATGTGAGGACAGAGAGATGGGTAGTGGGAGAGGGGAAGGCGCAAAGCCAGAGACTGAGAGATGGAGAGCAACGGTGCTGGGTGGGGCAGTGATGGGAGACACAGGGACAGAGACAGAGACGGGTGGCTGTCATCTGAAGGCCACCATGCAGACTCCCTACTATATGCCAGTTCAGCTCTGCTGGGAATTCTCATTTCAGCATCCTGGCAGCTCCGAGCCGTGATTCAGGGCATGAACTCCTGAGTCGGCCTTCATGGGTTCAAATCCCAGCACTACCCTGACCCCAGATGCAAGACCTCGGAAGGTTACTTCACTCCTGGTCCCCCCATCTGGAACTCAGAGCGAACAGGACACCTACGCCAATGGTATTTGAGAGGATTACCCAGGTGTAGGGACTGGTGCGGACGAGTGTTTGCAACATAGGTGTGTGCTACTGTTGGCCCTGGCTCGGGCCGTTTCACACACTTGCATTTGATCTGCTGCTCTCCCTGTTGCTGGACGTCTAGTTTACCACAACTGAACCAGCAGCAATGAGGTGAGATCTGACCGGGCAGCTTTAGGGACACTCCCTGCAAGAAGTAGAGCTGGATTTGAGCCTTGGAAGGAAAGGTATTGCAAATGGCAGGCATGGTTTATGCAAAAGCTTTGGAAGTTTCCAGTTGGAGGAGCCCATGAAGGCAGAGTGCATCCACTCATACCTGGGTTCCCTCTATATCTACCCTCATGGTCACCCAGCTTTCACTTGGCCACCTCCAGGGATGGGGAGCTCATTACCATCCTTGGGGAACTCAGACTTGAGAAGATCCTTCCTAAAAATTGACCTCATGGGCTGCCCCAATTCTTCCCAGCCCTTCACCCCCCTGGCTCAGGCCTGCGGAGCTTTGCAGTCAGCAGCTGGAGCCATTCACAGCAAGCCACCCCTCCCACCTCCTGACCATCAGGTGCCACCACCCTCAGCTGCTCCAGATAGTCCTCCTAGCCCGGCCAGCCAGTCCCATTCCAGTGCTGGCTTTTCTCCTGGGCAGCTCCAGGCCGGCAGGCCAGCAGACAGGCAGGCCAGCCTCCCAGGGCAGAACCAGCCGCCTGCTATGTGCTGAGAAGGGCAGGTGGGGCCAGACTGTTTCCTTTACCCTAAACGGACAGTGTTCACACTGCCCCCCAGAGCGCAGAGGTTTCTCTACGGGGTGCCATGGGGCCCTCTCCCCGTCGATCTCTTTTGTGATTTGTTTCATGTGGTAAAAAGCATGAAAACCCCCTGTCTGCAGGCTGTTGAGGCTGCCACATACTAACGCAGTATGTTCTGGGTTTGGGTCCTGGCCCTGCCACCTAGTGACCAGGTGGCCTTGCACAGTCCTTTGACCTCCTGGAGGCCCAGGAGTTTAACGGAGCCTGTGCGTATCAGGGGCGGAACAGAGGAAAAACCCGTGAGTAGTCGCTGCTGTTATCCTCCTCCCCCCAACTTCCACCCCTCCCCCATGCACGCTGGGTGGCTCGGGACTCTCTCCTTGAAGTCATTTCCAAATATAAGAGCTCCCAGGGGTCCCTGGTACACGTCTTGACAAGACTGAGCTCATCTCTCTTTGCCCCTGTTCCAGAGTCAGCCCTATGGGACCAGCAAAGCTACCTGTACTTTGTGCACGAGGAACTGAGGACAGAGCTGAACAGAACCAACCCTGGGACGCTCCACTGGAGACCCCCTGGGGACAGACGCTGCTGTACTGGTAGTTATTCCCTTGGCTTTTTGTCCATGCCATGCTTCCCACTGTTACCCCTCTTTTAGGAACCTGGAAGCCCTCCAATAGCCTCCCTTCTCTGACCTAGGGGATCAGCCAGCCTGTGGACAAGAACATGGGACACTCACCTGTGGCCTTCCCTTAACAAACAAACCATCCCTCTCCTGAGCTTACACAGGTCACTGTTTTATGTTTCATTCTCCAATCTTAACTGAGATACTTGGAACTCATATGATAATCCTACTCGTACCAATGATAGCAGTGAATGGTTTTTTGTTTTCCCATTTTATAAATGAGGAAGCTCAGAAAGGTTCAGTAGCTGGCCCCAAGAAGTGCAGTTTGTTTGTCTGTACTGCTTGAATTCCCCCTTCTTCTGCCTTAAAAAAAAAAGTGATATCCGAGGGACGCAGCTGAGGCTGGGTGATGGGACCAGCGTGTATGCCTGTGTCTGTGTTGGGGACATGGGTGCAGAGGGAACTACAGGGCTGGGTGAAAGTAGTTTGTATGGAAAACAATGCAATAATAATAATACAAGAACGAACTCTGTTTTGCATACTTATAACTGTAAACCTACTTTTGCCCAGCCCTGAATATTTAGAATAATGGGTGGGGACCAGCTGTTGGGTGGGGGGCACTGAACGCCAGGCTCCAGAGCCCGAGTTTTCTAGCGTGGGCAGTGGAGTGGGCAGTGAACCAAGGTGGGTTCAGGGATGGAGCTGAGGAAGCCAGTCTTCAGAGCTGGAGGAGGGAGACCTGCGGCCAATGGTGCAATGGGGGTGGGACATGCTGGATTAGGTGCCCAGAGGCCATCCACTGGAGCCTCGGGGGAGTGGAGCTCCTGGACCAGGAGGAGACTGGTTTCAAGAGGAGGTGTGGGAACAGACGTTGATTAGGCACCCACTGAGACTTTTTTTTTTAAAGATTTTATTTAATTATTTTTAGAAAGAGGGGAAGAGAGAGAGGCAGAGAGGGAGAGAAACATCAATGTGTGGTTGCGTTTCACCTGCCTCCAGCCACAGACCTGACTGGAGACCTGGTTTGCAACCTTGTTATGTGCCCTGGCTAGGGAATCGAACCTGTGACCTTTGGGTTCACAGGCCGGCACCTTATCCACTGTGCTACCAGCCAGGGCCTTTATTCATTTTTTTTAGAGAGAAGAAAAGGGAGGAAGAAAGAAAGGGTGAGAAACATCCATGTTGTTTCTGGCCTGCAGCCCAGGCATGTGCCCTGACCGGATCCGAACCCCTAATCCACTGAGCCACACCCGCCAGGGTTTAAAGTTGAATTTCCCCTGCCAGTTGTTGGAGAGGACATGGACACAGACAGGGATTCTGCTTTTCCTGTGAGCCGTTTGAGCCAGGATTGAAGCCCAGACCCTTAAGGAAGACAAATTCCCCTGCTGAGAGAAAACCAGGGACACACTTGGGCCCCCTACCCTGGGCCTCAGGCTCCCCAGGGCCCCTGCCCTTCCTGCCCCCGCAGGAGCCCCTCCTGGCTCCCTGCTCAGCAGGCCCCCTGGGTTTGTCCCTTGTCCTCTCTAGACCCTGGGACAGCGAGGAGACAGTGCCGCGGCCACACAGCGGAGCAGAAGCAGGGCTGACCGCAGGTCGGTCTGACTCCGTCCTCCTCCGCACCTGCCGGGCCTGGATGGGCTTCTCGAGTCCTGAGGGTGCAGCCAGGACCCAGCCACAAGCCATTCCCGCCGCAAAGCCTTCTCACCTGCCCGGAGACGCTTGTCCCCTCCCCCAAACAGCTCAGCCCTGTGCTTCGCACTGCTCCCTCCCAAAGACAAAGGTTTGCCTAGGGTCTGTCACCCCCTCCCATGCCCAGGAGCCCCTCCCAGCAGGAACGGGGTCCCAGCCGTCTCCCGCCGCCCCTTGCACACGACCTGGCGCAGAGAAGGAACCGGGTCACCGTGTGCTGAGCCCACAACCCAAAGGTGGGGGCGTACGCGCCCCCTCCAGCCCTCAGGGAGGGGGTAGCCCCCAGTCTCCGCTGCGGCCGAGGTGAGGGAAGGGGGTGGGGGGGGGGCTTTGTTCCCGACCTCCAACCACAGGGAGAATAAAAGTTTGTGAAATATTAGTTTAATAAGACATGCGACTACTATTAAGGATGCGAGCGGTCCTTATTTATTATTCATGCGGCCGAGTGATTTAGGGGCGAGCCGGTCCGCGGAGGCTCCGGCTCTCCCTGCTCTTCCCCTCCCCGCCTGCCCCTTCCCTGTCCGCCTCCCCGCTCCGCTCACCCCCACCCCGTGCCGGCTGCGCAGCCGCATCCTCCCACCCCCTGCCACCGCCCCCCTAGGTGCCCTGGTAACCCTTTCATTACACTCGATTCCCCTTAATATAGCCGAATGGTTCCAGGCGGCCCAAGCCTGGGGTGCAGAAGCCTCTCCCCAGCTTTGCCAAAGCAGTGCGGGGGTGGGGGTCCCTCGTTTACTCCATCCTTCTTTCTTCCCTCATGTCTCTGCAGGTGGGAGACCTCTGAGGGCCAGGCAATCAGTGGGCTCATTAGGAGAGTTGGGAGGGGACTGGGTTCCAGCACTTCGTTGGGCCCCAACTTGCTGTGTGACCTTAGGCTGGTCCCTTGCCTTCTCTGGCTCTCAGGGAACCCTCTGAAACGAGAGGTCAGGGTGAATCCTCTGAGAGTTCCCCAGTTTTGGCAGGGAGAAAAGGATTGCACACCATGAAATGAACAGATCCTAAGTGCCATCCTTGAATGTTGACTAATGAATATACGTATATCCATGAAATGGATGCTCCAAACAAGATGCTTGCAGTCCAACCCCTACCTCAGTCCCAAACGCAACCAGGTTTTCATTTCTTTTGCTCCTAATTAGTTTTAGTTGTTTCTGAACTTCATATCCATGAAACCACATAGTATGTACTCTTGTGATTTGCGTCGGGTAGTTGGTGCATTTTTATTCCTGAATAACGTTATCTTGTGTGACCGACTGTACCATAGTTTGCTGATCATTTATGATGATCACTTGTTTCCAAGGTATGGCTGTTATGAAAAATAGCTCCCATGAACATTTGTATACAAATATTTTTGTGGAAATATTTGCTGTTCTGTTTCTCTTGGGGAAATATTTAGAAGGGAAATTGCTAACTAGGCAAAGGGTATGCTAACCTTTTAAAGTAACCTTTAAACTACTTCCAAAAGACTGTACTATTGTCCACTCAACAGCAAAGTTAGTTTTCTGGTTGCTCCCTGTCCTTGCCAACATTTGCTATTGTCAATTTGAATTTTTTCCCCTATTCTGTTAGGTATGGGGTATTTCACTGTGGTTTCAGCTTGCATTTTCTTTTATTTATTTATTTTTTTTTTAAAAAATTTTATTGTTGTTGTATTACATCCATCCCCTTTTTGCTCCCCTCTGTCCCCCTCCCCACTCACCCATTCCCCGCAAAGTCAATCCCCCCTGTTGTCCATGTCCATGGTTCCTTTATACTAGGTTCTTGTCTAAGCTGTTCCCATTTCTTGCCTCTGCCTGCCCCCTCCCCCCAACCCCTTTCCCCCTGACCACTGAAGGCCTATTCCTTGTATTCATATACTTGGTTCTGTTTTGCTTGTTGTTAGTTTTGCTCATTATTGTCCCATAATGGGTGAGATCATATGATATTTGTCCTTCACTGACTGGCTTATTTCACTAAGCATAATATTCTCCAGTTCCATCCATGTTGTTGCAAAGGGTACAAGTTCCTTTTTTCTTTCTGCTGCATAGAATTCCATTGTGCAAATGTACCAAAGTTTTTTGATCCAATCATCCACTGATGGGCACTTAGGCTGTTTCCAGCACTTGGCTATTGTAAATAGTGCCGCTATGAACATAGGTGTGCATAGGTTCTTATGAATTGGTGTTTCAGGATTCTTTGGGTATAGTCCAAGTAGTGGAATTTCAGCTTGCATTTTCTTATGGCTAATGCTACTGGTTAGCTTTTCATGTGATTATTGGCCATTTATATATTTCCTTTTGTGAAGGGTGTATCTTTGCTCAATTTTATTTAGATTTTTTAAATTGATGTGTAGGACATATTTATATATTAAGCATACAAGTCCTCTGCTAGATATGTTAATATTTTCTCCTAATCTGCCTTGCCTGTTTATTTTCATAACACAACCCCTCAATAGGAAATTTTTAATTTTGACAATGTCCAATTTATCAGCTTTTCTTTTTTATAGTTCATGGTTTGTGTCCTCTTTAATAAGTTTTTGACTATGCCAAAGTTGTGAATGTATTTTTCCTATATATCCTTTATACTTGTTGCTTTTATGGTCTATCTTTAAGTAATCTTTGCATGTGGTATGAGGTAGGAGTCAGGGATATTTCTTTTCCCATGAATTTATCCAGTTGTTCCAACATCATTTACCGAAAAGACTTTTTCTGTTCACATTGAATATCTTTGTTGCCCTTGTCAAAAATAAAATCAATTGACTCCATGTGGGTGTGGGTCTGTTCTGGACTCGATTTGGTTCTATTGATCCATTTGATTTACCCTTATGCCAGATCTCACGGTCTTAATTACTATACCTTTATAGTAAGTTTTAAAATCAGGTAAAGTAACTTCTCCAACTTTATTTTCCTTTTAGAAGATTGTTTTGAGCATTGTGGGTCCTTTGCTTTTCTATAAATATTTTAGAATCTATTTGCCAACTTCTACTGGCAAGCCTGTGGGATTTGGATAAAGATCTGTTTGTTTGTTTGTTTTTGTAAACCCCTTTGGAAAGGACCCCAGAAGGCTTCCTGGCTCCCTTTCCCAGGTTCTGTGTCCCATCCTGCCAGTTTGGTCCAGGCTCCAGGGGTGGCACTCTGCAAGTCTCTGTCTCTAAGCAGCCATTCTCCACTGCCCTCTTTGACGACATAATTCCCAGAAAGATCAGCCTTCCACCTCGGACACTGTCCTTCGCTACTAACCCATCCCAGAGTGTGAAGGCTGGGGTGTGCAAGAAACCCCAAACCCAGCCCATAGCCAGGACTCAGAGCCCAGTCTTGTCCTGGGAGTAAAGAAGCAAGAGATTGTCTGACCCATGGGGGCAGCTCTGGATGAAATGTAAACCCCACATGTCTCAAAGCTATTTAAGGTTAAAATGTTACCATGACTCGGATTTACTTCCAAATAATCAAGGGGGATGTGAATGATAATACAGAGGAAACAAAATTGGTCATGAGTTACTAATTACGGCCGATGGCTACAGAATGTTCATCGTGCTTTGCAGTTTTGAATGTTTGAATTTTTATGGTAAGAAAAGATGGAAATACACCCTCTCTGGTGAAGGTACCCCTCCCCCATCATCTTCCCCAAGCCAGGGCCTGGACCCTGCTGCTCTCTGGCTAATGACAACCCCTCTGCCATCTGCAGTGTCCCCAGCGGCTGCTCCCCACCCCCACGGCCTGTGCCTCACACGGCAGACGCTGACCCGGTGGGAGCATGACCTGGCTGTGCAGTTGGCCGTATCTAGCCATCTCCTGATGCGGTGTTGGCAGGTGGGTTTCCACTTCACCTCAAATGAGTTTTAAGATGATGGAACTATAACAGCTGCCACCCACAACCCAAAGCGCGGCCCCAGGCCAGCCCCCAGCAGTGACAGCCAGGGTGGCGGGAGCAACGTGGGCAGGGACGGCGTTGCCCGAGATGACGCAGGAAAGTGGGCGGGAGGGCGTGGTGGGCTGATCTCGTGGGCTGTAGGGGCCACGGCAAACCTGGGCTTTTCCTGGAAGTGAGGTGAGACACCCCTGGAGGAGCCGAGTGACATCATGTGACCCGAACTTGGACAGGGCGCTTCTCTAGCTGCTGTGTGGAGAAGTGCCTGGGAGAACCGGGTGGGCGCAGAGGCAGGTGAGGAGGCTGCTGCGGTGTCCCCCGTGGAGAGGAAGCGGTGGCGGTGAAGACTGTCCAAGGTGGTCTGGTTGGGGATGTATTTTGAAAGGACGGACCCTGGTTTTCTTACAGATTGGATGTGGGTTGTGAGAGAAAGGGAAGCATCAGGGATGACCTGAGGGCTCTGGCCTGAGCCACTGTGAAATGGAGTTGCCATGTGTCCTCTGGGGGAGGCCAACCAGCACTGTGGCTGTGGACATGTTAGGGTGGCTGCGCCTGAGACACGATTGTGGCTGCTGAGTGGACAGTTGGGCACCTGAGCCTGGAGACGGGGCGCCGGGCTGGAGAGGGCATCCCACGTGACGGGATTTAAGACATGAAGGTGTCATCAGAGAGGGCGTGTCCCCAGATGTCAACCTGAGCACACAGATGAGTCAGGATGGATAGAGGAGAAGCCAGGCCAGGAGACCAAGGAGAGGCCAGGGAGGTGGGAGAACCACGAGCAGTTTGTGAGTCACATGAAGACTGAAGACGGGGCTGGAAGGGAGGGAGGGAAGGCCCACGTCACATGCTGCTGAGGAGGTCTGAACTAACTGAGAACTGACCTTGAACTGGGCGACCTGGGGGACATGGGGGACCCTCACAAGGCTGCTCTGGGGACATGGCAGAGTGAAAGTCTGGTAGAGAGAGGATATTGGACTCCTCTCCCACTTCTTCAGAAGTTACTTCGATTTTCCACCACGTTTCCCAGACTCCTCCCTCCTCCCTCCTCACCCCTTCACTTGACCTCAGGGGTCCTCAGGGGTCCTCAGGGAGTGGAAGGAACAGTGCCTCGAGCCAGGGCCCCCCAGCTTGCGTCTCACCACCCTGCACACCTGTAGCACCCCCGTGCTCCACCCAGGTGCCCCCCGCCCCAGCGCACTCGGCTCTCCACCTGCCTGGCTCCCTGCGGGCCGGGCCTGTTCATCTCACCTGCCAGAGAGACCTCCCTCCACTGCAAACCTCACTCCTGGTGTCCCCACTCACCCTCCCCTCTCACTGGCATGTCCTGTCACTGAACATGATGCTCAAGTCTGCGCCATCTTCAACGACTTTTCTTGAACATAGTTTTCTTTCCATTCAAGCTCTTGATTCTCTCTCTCCCAGTTTTCTTAAGATCCTTTACATGTAAGCCCACCATGAGCTCAGGACATGTGGGGAGGGCAGCAGGGGTGGCAGGTGCTGCCTCTGAACTCACTCTCCCAAGGTGGCACCTTTTCAGCAGGAGGTGCACAGAAAAAGGGATACAGGGTGACACCTGGTGAAACCATCTAGAAAGATGCCTCATTGGTCCCTCCTGCCTCCCCTCAGGGAATGGCCAGGGATAAGAGGACGACAGGGAGAGTCTGTATCCAGCATGCTCCAACAGAGGGAAGCCTGCCACAGTCATACACAACACCCACCAGGGTCTGGCTGGACTAGGTTGGAAAAAAGGCACGGGTCAAGGTCAGAGGTTCAGAAAGCAGGCCATCACTAGGATAAGGATGGTGGAGGCCTTTCCCAGGGTGCTGGCTGCGTGGACAGGGCTGACGTCCAGGTTTAACTAGGACACGTGCAGGACCGACAGTTTGTGCCAAAGAGAGAAGCTGAGTGTCATCCCGGGTGACCAGGTTCAGGGACTCAGAACCAAGTCCTGTCCCTTCACCCCAGGGTCCCCTTCCCGATGAGCCAAGGAGGAGCCAGCGGAAGTGGGAAGTCCAGCGCCCTGGCCCTCATTGCCCACCCACGCCAGTTGAGTCTCCTCCCCCTGCTCAGCCTCCTCCCCTTCTCTGGAGGAGGTCGGGGCAGCAAACATCACCGCTGTACACCCCCCTCCCCAAGTCAGGAGAGGGGAGCTGAATATTCAGTGTCTGGGGAGACAATAAAAGTCCCAGGAAGAACCTGGCTAAGGCAATTACCTCTGCATAAATGCATATATTACTCATCCGTGGCTTTGAATATATAAATAATACTGATACAATTTGCATGCGTTAAAAGGAGATGTAATTACCCACTGATGCCTGTGAGCGCCTGGTACCCACTGGCCGTATCAGGGCCTGCTGCCCCGCCCCCAGTAGCCCACCTTTGCCCTTTCTGGAGGCAGAATGTATCACACATGGGTTTTCTGCGGTTGTAAGGAAACCAGTCTTTGATGCCCTTGGGGCTGTGATGGGAGTCTGCTTTTTTATAAACCCATGGGCTGCTGTGGTTACCCGACTATTCCAAAACTTTCGGCTGTTTTAATATGATTACTATATTGTTACTTTTAAAATCCCATTTTTGGTTACAAAAATAAAGGTCATGTATTGTATAAAATTAGGAAAATACACAAAAGTTTGAACAATAAAACTCATTCACTATCCCACTGCCCCAACATGAACACAGTCTATATTTATATTTTATTCCCTGCCAGTCTTATTTTGCCATGCACAGATAACCCTTTTTTTCACAAACTTAGGATCATATTATACGTAATGTTTTATAACCTGTTTTTATCTTTTACAATATGTCATGAACAGATGAAGAAATATAAAAGGCGAATAAATATGAAAAGATGCTCAACCTCACTAGTAATTAAGGAAAATGCAAACCATAATAAAAGGGAAATAGATTTTTTTACCTGTCACATTGTTAAAGATTTAAACTAATGATAATACCCACTCCTGGCACATGCATGTAGGAACAGCCTCTCCCAACCATTGTTGCTGAAATGAGTGTAAACTGGAATACTTTTCTGGAAGGGTAATTCGGCCAAGTATTTCAGAAGGCTTAAAAGTATACGTGCCTTTTGGCCTCCTCTGAAAATCCATTCCTTAGAATTTAAATAACCACACAGATAGGAGAAGATACATTAGAACAACGTGAATTATGGTATTTTATCATAACAAAAAATTAGAAACAACTTTTATAGTCTAGTGCTGGGGATTAGTGTAATAAGTTATGGTCTATCTACACAGCAGAGTCCATGCAGCCAATTACAATGGAAACACACACACACACACACACACACACACACACACACTTGGACTGATACTCTGTACAATCAGGGGTAACAAGATGTCCCCTGAAATATTATTCTGGAACTTAACAATCAAATGTGGTAAGTTGAAAAAAAATTTTTTTTAAATTTCTGCTTCCTTCTGAAACCTCACTAAAAGAAAAGGCATGAAAATGACATAAACCCACGACCACAAAGTGAATGTGAAAGAAGATGAGGGGTGGCAATGCGTTTGGATGAAGAGTTAGGAAAGCTGGAAGAGACACCCATCGGGAGCCAGCAGAGGGGGTGCCGACAATGAGCTCCCCAGAGCACAGCACCCTGGAAAGAGGCAGAGCCTGGCTAGCAGCTTTCAAGGAAGCGAGCAAGGAAGACAGGCTGCAGCAGGAGGCTTGCTCGGTCACTCGTGGGACATCGGTGATGCTAGTTTGGGCTTCCATTGGGCCTACGGTCTAACTGGGGAGATAGACTAATGAAACAGAGGCTATCAGGTAGAGCTCAGGAGAAAAGCGAAGGAGAAGAAGGTTAGGAAGTACTGTGATTGTAGAGAGTGGGGAGGGAAGCCTCCCTGAGAGGGTGACAGGTGAGTAGAAACTTATAAGGGTAAAGGGGATGAGTGATCCAGAAAGCTGAGGAAAGAACATTCCATCACAGGGAACAAACAGCACATGCAAAGGTCCTGAGGCTGGACTGTGTCAGGAGCGGCTGAGGAAGGATGCCAGTGTGGGGAAGGCTGGCGGGGGATGAGGCCAGTAGCCCTGGTTATGTACAGACAGCATTTAAAGCTGTGAGAGTGGGTGAGATGACCAAGGGAATGAGTATGGATAGACAGAAAACCTAAGGACGGAGCTCTGGAGCGTGGCAATACTTAGAAGTTTGGGAGAAGTGAAGGAAGCAGCAAAGGGCCTTGGCAGAGGCTCACAGAGGGAGAGGTGGGAGGTGAGGGCCGTGTGCTGCCCTGGAGTTCAAGTAAAGGCAGCGTTTCAAGTCAGAGAGAGTGACCAGTTGTGGTTTATGCTGCTGAGATGCCAAATGACATGAGATGTGAGAACTGGGGGTTAGCAACATGGCAGTTGTCAGTGAGCTGTAAGAGAGTCATTTCAGTGAAACGTCCAAGGTGGGGACCAGATGGGGTGGGTTCAAGAGGGTACAACAAGGGAGAAATTAGTGCATAAGTTTAGACCAGCCCTGCCCAATCCAAACAGAATGCAAGTCACGAATGAAATTTTAAAATTCTTACTAGCCATATTTGAAAAAGGGAAAAGAAACAGGCAAGGTTAATTTTAGTAATAGATTTTCTCTTACCTAATACATACAAAACATTATCATTTCCACATATAACTGACATGAAAATTATCAATGAGATATTTTGCATTATTTTCCATACCAACTCTTAGAAACTGGCGTGCATTTTATCAGCACATCTCTGGCCGGCTGGCCATTTTCCAAGTGCTCAATAGTCACAGGTAGGTAGCAGCTACCATGTTGGACAGAAGATCATTTTTTCCAGTTTTGGTATAAACGAAAGAGAGAGATGAAATCAGAAGCTGAGAAAAGAAGTCGAAGTGAGGTTTTTGTTGGTGTTTTAAATGACAGAAATAGAAGAAGGTTTATGTGTTGATGGATTTGGTTGAGAGTCTGTGGAAGGAGCTGACAGGTCTCCCATCCCCTCCCTGGTCTACTTTTCTAACCCACACTCCTGGTGTCCCTCTCCGGCCCATCAGGTATTTGTCTGACATATTTCTATGGACGAGCCAGAGAGGCTCAGACCCAGGGATCCTGGTTCAGAAAAAGGGAGGAGCCCCATGCTGACAACAGGATGGAACCAATGTCAGCCCCTGCCCCTTCTGCCCCTTCTGCCTCTTCCCCCCTAAAGCTCCAGCAGCCAGGACTCTCTCCCCAAGAACAGGGGTACCAGCCCGTGGCCTGTTAGGAACTGGGCCCCCCACAGCAGGAAGCGAGTGGTAGGTGGACACGTTAGTAAACTGGTCCCTGGCACCAAAAAGATTGAGGACCTCTGCCCAAAAAGAAATGAAAGGATTTTGTGCTTGTTTTTGTTTATGGTTTAGTTTGGTTTGTTTGTTTTTGAGGAATGTAAGGCCCCAGAGAAGACTTACGGATACAAACGTTTGGGAGGTCGCAGTGAAATGAGCACCAACAAGCCTGCCTGGCCACTCCCGGGGAAGCCCACCTGTTCACAGGCTCCACCACGCACTCAGCGCTTCCGGACGGACTTTCAAAGCCCATGGTCTCAAACATAAAAGCAAATTTTAAAAGCTCATCAAACATCACCTTCTGCTCTGCAATATGGTTGCAACTGTTGGAATTTAAAACATGGTGTCAAGCCCTGGCTGGTGGCATAGTGGATAAGGTGCTGGCCTGCAAACCCAAAGGTTGCTGGTTCGATTCCCAGCCAGGGCACATAATCAGGTTGCAAGCCAGGTCTCCAGCCAGCTCTGTAGCTGGAGGCAGGTGAAAGGCAACCATACATTGATGTTTCTCTCCCTCTCTGCCTCTCTTCCTTCCCCTCTCTCTAAAAAT
>PVIW01006588.1:0-84776 GCA_004026585.1 Noctilio leporinus
GGGGGAACGCGGTTGGGGGGAGGGGGGAGGTAGAGGCAAAGAAGGGGAGCAGCTTAGACGAGAACCTAGTATAAAGGAACCATGGACATGGACAACAGGTGGGATTGACTTTGGGGGGAATGGGTGGGTGGGGAGGGGGACAGAGGGGAGCAAAAAGTGGATGGATGTAATACAGCAACAATAAAATTTAAAAAAAAAAACAATCTTCTAAAGGAAAAGAACAAAATATATATACTAAGTAACCTCACAACTTAAAAAACTCAGAATAGCTAATGATCGCCCATTGTTCATTCCTAATACCTTTTCTGAGATGGATAGGCTGCTAGGCTCCTCTATATTTCTTGACTGCTTTAAAGAATCACATCCAAACATCTTATTTTGAAGAACATTAAGTTGAACATCAGATTCGTTCTGGTGCTGAGCCGCCCGAGGGCCCGTGGAGATGAGCCCACCATGCAGATTCTGAGTTGCACTAGCTGAAACACTGAGCAAAGGCTCCGTGTTAGCATCCCTTTGAGAGAGCTGTGGAGGAAATACAACACCTGGAAGACTGATATTCTGAGAGCTCTCTGGCTGACTCAGCAAAGCTTCAGGCATGATTTTATGCTTATTTCCAGGAAGTACAAGTGTATCACCCATGGCATTTTCTAAATGCTTCCTATCCACTGTCCCGGAATGAAGAATTGTAGGTTGCTGGAGCACAGTTTCCATTCCCTGTGATTTTTCAATAGATGCCTGAAGAAAACATGGGTTCAATAGTGGGACAGTGGTCTGTATTATTGAAGGCTGCCCAAGCTGCTGAAATACTTGCTGAAATGGATGCTGAAGAATACTTGCTCTTCCAGAAGTCTGTGTCACCATAATTGGTACATTGACTTTATAAAGGTGACCTTAAAAATGAGAAATTAAAACTTTAACAACAATATAATCCCAATTTCCCTTAAAATAAAATCTCATGTACAACAGACTCAGAGGAAATATATCTATGTGTTATTTGTGTTTATGTCTAGGAAATATGTTTAGTCCTCTGATTTTTTTGTATTTTCTAAAATAAATATGTATTTATTTTTAAAAATTAAATATGTCTTGCTTTAACTCTAGCCTTTTCCCATTGTTGTTTATGGGGCACATTTAGAGATACACAGGCCACCAATATTTACTCCATAAATCTCTCATTTTTTGATAAATTACAGTGTTACCAGCCCAAATTTGGGATTTTAACAAACATAATCATGGAGAATATTTTCCATATATTTAAGATATAATAAGATACTATATAACAACTATAAACAAGGCTACCCAAAAAGAGTTTGATCATTTCAAAAGTAACCAAATTTATCCCACTCCTTCCTTTAAAATAAAAACCAAAAAGACAAAATTTATTTTTTGAGCATTGTGTTAGCTGCTTCTCTTAAACTTTGTAACAACCCAAAGAATAGATATCATTCTCTTTCAAATTAAGAAAGAGCCCTGGCTGTTGGCACAGTGGATAAGGCCTGCAAACCCAAAGGTCGCTGGTTCAATTCCCCTGCCAGAGCACAAAACGAGCTTGCAAGCCAGGTCTCCAGCCAGGTCCATAGCTGGAGGCAGGTGAAAGGCAACCATACATTGATGGTTCTCTCCCTCTCTGCCATTCTCCTTTCCCCTCTAAAAAATAATAAATAAAATATTTAAAAATTAAGAAATAGTATTCTGAAAAGCAAAAATTGGTTAATCTCTAAACATTTTGGATCCTCTTTCTATTATGCCATATAATCTCCAAGAAAGGAAAAATTAATCAATCTAGTCTTTAGTTTGCATGATTATAGAGCTAGCAGGGACACAGATATGTTATTTTATATTCATCACAATTTACATAACTGACTTGAATTAGAGTAAACATATATATAAAGTATCTTATACAAGTTGGGAAAGAAAATTGAGAGTGAGATACAGGACAGGCCTAGGACAGTGTCTTTCATGGTAGACTGCCATTTCCCATTACTTTCAAAGTAAATTTTCTTAAAAGTTCTTGTAACTTCTGATATAAAATATTAAAAATCATAAAAATTAACACCCAGAAGTCAACACCAATGCTAAAAACATCTTTAGGCTATATTCTTACCAGATGTAGTCTGCAGTGTCACACCTGCTGGTACATGAATAGGAAAACCGGGAAAAGGGAAGCTTGCGCTGGAGTTTGGGGTGCTCTAGATATGAGACATTTATATTAGAAAGTTAGGCAAGGGCTCTACTTGTATCTTTGTCCCTGATATCATAGGGGATCAAAAAATCTGATTAAGGGCAATAGTTTGACAACACATTACATATGATTTTTAATTGAACAACCTTTTTATATTTGATTCAAATAACCTTATGATAGAAGTAATTCTGTTCTATGGCTATTGGCAATGAATCCATTGAGTCTTAACAGTATGAATGCAGACTCATAAAACTTATCCACTACATAGCCTTGCCTAGGCCACTCATCTTCAAGATGTCAACTATAAGAAACACAGTTGTTTACCCTGGCTAGTGTGGCTCAATGGATTGAGCACCAGCCTGTGAACCAGAGTCATTGGTTTAATTCCTGGTCAGGGCACATGCCTGGGTTGTGGGCCAGGTCCCTGTTAGGGGAACCCAAGAGGCAATCACACATTGAGGTTACTCTCCCTCTCTTTCTCTCTTCCCCTTTCTCTAAAAATAAATAAAATCTTTAAAAAAAAAGAAAAGAAAAAAGAAAGAAAGGAAGGAAGGAAGGAAAAAACACAGTTATTTATAAGAGTCTTATAGTCTATAGGTTGATCACCGATGGTATTTTAAATAGTACAATAATGTATAATTTTTATTTTGAAATAATTAAACCTTAGGGTTTTAAATTTTTTTAATACTTAATCAAAAGACAAAAATATTTTTGCCTATCTGACCTGCAAAAATTTAAAAGATTAAATAGTAACACTCAATGTTGGTAAGGATGTGATAAAAATCAATTCTCTCAGACCACTGATTATATGAGTACATATGATACAATTCTTTCGGAGAATAATTTTGCAATTTACATCAAAATTTCAATACATAGTATGCATGATCTTTGACCCAGAAATTCTACTTCTAGGAATTTATCCTGCTTCCCTGATTATCAGACAAATACACAAAGACATATCTATAGATCAATAGAATGTTATATATATATATTTTTTAAGATTTTATTTATTATTTTTAGAGAGAGGGGAAGGGAGACTGGAAGAGAGGGAGAGAAGCATCAGTGTATGTTTGCCTTTCACCTGCCTCCAACTACAAACCTGGCTGGAGACCGGCTTGCAACCTGGTTATGTGCCCTGGCTGGGGAATTGAACCAGCGACCTTTGGGTTTGCAGGCCAGCGCCTTATCCACTGTGCCACCAGCCAGGGGATTGTTATATTTTTAAAAACTACAAATAATTTAAATGTGCATCAATAAGATTGATTAAACTGTGATATATCTACTAAGGCTAATTAATATTTAACTGGCATTGAAAAGAATCCCTCTGTATTATTAATTTCAAAAAATTACAGAAATAATATAGCGAATGATCCTACATTTACTGTGGAAATAAGTATTACTTTCATGAAAGAAATTTAGATGGGTATACATTCATTAAAACAGTTATCTTTGGGGTATAATACTGTATAGTCCTTTCACTTTTTACTTTATAGATTTGCTTTCAGTTTTTAGGAGTATATTATCTTTTCAATCAGGACCAAAGTTATTTCCAAGAATTTCAAAAACAGAAATATTTCTTCACTGGACTCATATCAAAAGCAGCACCATTCTTCCCAAAAAATCCAGGAAAGGACATGGTTATTGGTTGAAATAAAAATAAACAGCCCACTAAACCTTTTATCCTAGAAAGGTATCTCATGGGCTGAAAGAAAATGAAAAAGTTAGTGGATTATATACCAACTGTACCATGGAAGAAAGGCAAAAGAGAAAAAGTGCTATTTCCCCCCACCAAAAACTACTCAGTTTTCTATATATTAAGTTGTTTTTTCTGCCCCCAAATCCTATGTGGGGGGGATCTATACTTTACTCTCTACTACACAAAAGTAAAAAATGACCAAAATATCCCACCCAAATCAAAGGAATGACTATGCTGTGGTTAAATTCTGGGGAGAACAAAATCAGAAAAAATATATCAAAATTATCTATTTGAATCCACTAAGTATATAACATTATACAGTGTATTAAAATTGTATAATGTTTTCAATGTAACACTGAAAACTCTATAATCTTGTAGGTACAGTCTTGGCAGATGCTAACAACTGCTCTGACAGCTAGAAAAAGTTGGTAAGAAAATGTCAATTCTGGAACTCCTGAGCTTAGCAAGATCAATGTTTTAGAAGCTATTTTTGTTTCCATCCTTTACCACGTCTTTCTTACTCAACTGGAGAGTTAGGAATTACATTTATGCCCAACCTTCGGCTATCATTCGCTAAAAGTGGAGCATGTCTTTTAAAATGTATCTTAAATAAGCTACATACCAGTTCTGCCGTGGTAAAACTGGGAAGAGTTCTACCAGCAGGAATAACTAATGGTGCTGCATAGAAAACAAAAAAATTATACAATTCATTAGAATTTCCCAACTGAGTAAAATTCCTAAGTATAGCTATTTATTAAAACTGGTTCCCATCACTAACATATTTGACCATGGTAAATTCTTAACTGCCTAATCCCAAGAGAGGTAAAAGCAATTAACTAGATTTTTTCCCCAACAGCTGTATAAAGAATTTACAACAAGCCTGCTTTAAATACCAAAAAAAGTATTTCATTGTAAAAATATATACTGTATTATATAAGTCCATAATAAATACCTACATTCTCTTTAGTAAGTCAATGTAGCACTAAATCTCCATTACAACATTTCACAGAGAGAAAAGGAAAAGGTAGTATTTGTTAAAGCGCACATTTCCAAAAGAATATACTATTGAGCAAAAATACATAACCCAATATAAATCTTTCTAAATTTTATACATTCAAAATAAATTTCAATTCATTCATCTTATGAAAAATTATTTTACAGTACTTTAGCCAAGTAAGGCAAGCACAGCTATGCAGTTTTAGAACTAAATGAGTAAGAATATGTCTCCTGATGGCCTGGTAGGTGTGGCTCAGTTGGTTGAAGCCTCAGCCCATAAACTGGAGTCACAGGTTTGATTCCTGGTCAGGGCATGTGCCTGGGGTGCGGGTTTAGTCCCTAGTCAGGATGCATGCAGGAGGCGACCAACTGATGCTTCTCTCCCTCCCTTTCCCTCTCTCTAAAATCAATAATCATGTCCTTGGGTAAGGACAAAAGAAAAATAAAAAAGAATATGTCTTCTGAAGTCTTCATATAAAACAGATATGACTGCCTAGAAAAAAATATAAGAACAAATTCTTAAGAAAACACCAACTCAACCTTTATTAAAGCTGCAATCTCATACTTTTCCTTTAATATCTACCAATTTTCTATACTAATCATCCTTTCATTTATATCTGAAAGGTTGGCCAAATAATTGTAAATGTAGTCATTGGAAAAATCAGTCTGAAAAACAAATAGGAACTCCAGTAGAAGGATCTCGGTTGGTCGATGTAACCTTACCCCTTACCTCAAGGTTCATGTTACCCAGCTGAACATGACTGTTAAGACTATCATTTTGCCTTTTCTTTAATAAAACAAGAATGTTTAGCATGTTCATACTGCACATGGGTTTTAAATGTAATGTTTATTATGGTCTTTTTCACATACTTCATTAAGAAATACTGCCCCAAAGATCTGTTTCTGACACTAGAAAGTTTCTATCATATACAATAAACAGCTCAGAAGAGCAAATATTTTTAAACCATCTTCCCACATTAAAACAACAGAAGTGAGGCTACATAGATTGATGGTTAATGAAGCACAAAATTATTTTTATCCTCTGTTCATCTATGGCTTTGCTTATTAACAGGCGTTCTTTTAGAAAGGCTAAATTAGAAAGAATTGCAGAGGGAGGAACACAATGGTATTAGTCTTAATTATCCAAAGTGAGTAAAGCTTAAGCTGGTACAGCTTAAGCCATAGCCTAAGAGGAAACAAAAATGTGTTAACACACTGTCTGAAGCAATTAAATGGATTTGTTGAGGAAAAACAGCAGCAATGCTCCTCTTTTAAAGACCTTGCAATAAATCCTAAAGGATAATTCCCTATAGTTATATAAATCAAACAGAGCTGTAAGAGTTTTAAGAGTTTCTTTATAGCCATCAGAATAAAAGCATAAACTAACAGAATTTTATAGTAAAGTTTCATGCAACTCCCACTCAAGTTTGATACTAAGTTCACAGGTTATATGCACCATTTATACACGTTTACAAATTTTATATATATACATATATATGTGTATGTACGTATGTATTTGTGTATGTGTATAAATGTATGTTCCTGAGACACACTTTTTTTTTAACTTGCTGGTTTTAGAGAGAGAAATAAGGAAGGGAGGGAGGGAGGGTGGGAAATAGAGAGATAGAAATAGTAATTTTTTGTTTCACTTATTTATGCATTCACAGATTGCTTCTTATAGGTGCCCTGACCAGAGATCAAACCTGAAACTTTGGTGGATCAGGATAACACTCTAACCAACTGAGCTACCCAGCCAGAGCTCTGAAATGAACTTTTTAAAATATTCAAAATGATTTCAATAACCAATTAAGTTTTAACTGAATACATGTTTTTATGTAAACAAAGTGTGAAAATTTGGATCTCTGTGTATACTTTCTAACATATTAAATCTCACACATAAAAAAATAGGCTTTAGAAAGAATTCAGTTGAACAATTGCTCAAAAAAAATTAAGCCTTAAAAAAACACAGGTTATAAATTATATATAACAAGCCCTAGCCAGTGTGGCTCAGTGGATTGAGTGCTGGCTTGTGAACTGAAAGGCGCTGGTTCAATTCCTGATCAGGGCACATGCCTGGGTTGCAGGCCAGGTCCCCCCCCAGTTGGGGATGTGCAAGAGGCAACCGCTCACCATCTCTCTCACACATTGTTGTTTCTCTCCCTCCCTTCCCTTCTAAAATTAAGTAAAATATTTTTTAATACATATAACCACCCTAAAAATAGAACAGAGTTCTCTAAGTGTAATGTGCAAATCCTTGGGAGTCCCCAAGATCCTTTCAAGGTATTCACAAGGTCAAAAAGTTTTTTATTAAGATTTTCTTTATTTTTAGAGAGATGGAAAGAGAGGGAGAACAGGTGGGAGAGAAACATTAATGTGTGGTTGCCTCTCACACACATCCCCAATTGGGGATGTGGCCCGCAACCCATGAATCATGCCCTGACTGGGAATCAAACCATCAACCTTTTGGTCTGCAGGCTAGTGCTCATCCACTGAGCCACACCAGCTAGGGCTCAAAATTATTTTTATAATGCCAAGACCATATAGGGCTTTTTCATTTCTTATTAAATGTCTTTATTGATGTTTGCATTGATGACACAAAGTGATGATGAGTAAAACTGAAAGCATTTTAACATGTATTAAAGCAGTATAAACCTTAATAGTGGTCACTACATTTACCCTCCACTACCACTCATAGTTAAAAAAAAGGAGGGAGGGGAGAGCAAGGGAGGGAGGGAGGAAACAACAGCAGTGAAACTGTTTCACTTAAGAAGTTCCTTAATGTAATAGCAAAGAATTATTCCTTACTAAATTTCAACTCTTAAGTATACTGCCTTTTAATAACCTGTGATGAAATGAGAAGAACACACAAAACATTTCTGTAACATACAGAAGTATATGTACAAGAAAGCATGAGGAATTGGTGTTGCTGTTTAAGTTGGGAGATGATCTAGTCTCTTATCAAGAAACACTATTTTTACTTTAAAGAATAATTGACAGAAACTATGGTTATTCAGACTTGAGATTTTGACAGACATTATTTTTTTTAATGAACTAAGTGTGTCTACCACTTCGAGGAAAGCAAACTAATAATATTTGTTTGGCAATGATAAAATTCAAATTTTCAAGCAAAAATTAAAAACTTTACATCCACCGCAGTGGCTTGATGGTTTCTAATACTTTTCTGATAAGACCTATGGTTAAGGTTCTGGTTGGTCTGGTTCAGTGGATTGGGCACCAGCCTGTGAACACAAGGCTCATTGGTTCAATTCCCTGTCAGAGCACATACCCAGGTTACAAGCCAGGTCCCCAGCTGGAGGCAGGTGAAAGGCAACCATACACTGATGTTTCTCTCCCTTTTTTCCTCTTCCCTTTCCCTCTCTATAAAAATAATGAATAAAATCTTTAAATAAATAAGAAATGTTTTTAAAAGATATATGGTTATATTAATGAGTATGATTTTTAAATCTTATTTAATGAACAGTGTCAACTGCATAACTCAGTGACTCATATTGTCTCAATAACCAACATGTGTTACAAAATTACAGATGGGTTAAAGAGTCATTCAGATCTCTGGCTGATTAGGCCCAGACTGGGACACAAACTGACATTACCAAGCACAGATCCAGGAAGTAAAAAAAGTGTACCTCTACAGCACAGAATGTCACACCACTAAGACAGTAAGTCAAAGCAAACCAATCCAAGAAGCAGAAACAAACAAGAGCCACTTAAAATGGGAAGACAAAAAAATAAACCCTCAGCAAATGCAAAAGGAGGAATCACCAGGAAGAGTAAGAAATGAAATAGAGGCAAGCATTCTATCAGACATGGAATTCAAAAATAATGATAGAGAAGCTCAATGAGCTCAGGGAGTTCAAAGAAAACTACAAACAACTCCAGGGGAACTATAAAGAACTCCAGGGGAACTAGAAGGGAAGCTACAAGGAACTTACTGAGACCTACATTAGCATTAAAAAGGACATAGAAACCATCAATAAGAACCAGAAGGAAATGAAGAATACCATTTCTGAATTGAAGAACACAGTAGAAGGAATCAAAAGCAGGCTAGAGAAAGCAGAAGATGAGATCAGCAAGCTGGAGGTCAATGTAGAAAAGAATTCCCAGGCACTGCAACAAAATGAAAAAAGACTGAAAAAGAAGGAAGAGGTTTTAAGAGAGCTGCAGGACAATATGAGAAGTAGTAACATCCATATCACAGGGATACCAGAAGAAGAAGAGGAGCAAGGGATAGAAAACCTGTTGAAAAGTAATGACAGAAAACTTCCCTAACTTGAGGAGAGAAAATGTCATGGAAGCTCAGGAAGCACAGAGGGTCCCAAGGAAGATGACCACAAAGAGGCCCACTCCAAGAACATATCATCATGAAAATGGCAAATTTCAAAGACAAGGAGAGAATCCTAAAAGCAGCAAGAGAGAAACAACTAATAACATTCAAGGGGGCTCTGATAAGGTTATCAGCTGACTTCTCAACAGAAACACAAGTCAGAAGGGAAGGGCAAAAAATATTTCAAGCAATGAAAAGCAAAGGCCTGCAACCAAGAATACTCTATCCAATAAGGCTATCATTCAAAATGGAAGGTGAAATAAGGAGTTTCCCAGACAAAGGAAGGCTAAAAGAACTTCTCCACCAAACCAGCATTGCAAGAGATACTAAAGGGTCTGCTTTAAGATGAAGAAACATAGAGACGACAGGAACACAAGTACAAAGGGAAAAATCAATAATGATTAAGTACCCATCAATAATAACCTTAAAGGTAAATGGATCAAATGCACCAATCAAAAGACATAAGGTAGCTGAATGGATAAGAACCAATTTTAACTTATGAATGCTTTAAAATGATATTGTTATAAATAGATTTTACTAAATAAGGTATAATTTTGTAATTACTTGTATCTGCATTACTGCAGGTTAAGTTTTCTTAGATCAGAATTATTTCACAATAAGCATGTTACTTGCAATAACTCAGAAAAATCGAATGCAGTTAAGGAAGAAGCAAAAAGAAAATATGGATGTATATTACATAGAAGACATGTTATCTTTCTTATTCACTGTTACAAAATATGTGCTTATTTGTGGGTGTGTAATATATAGATTTTGTTAGCAATTTATATTTTAAATAGAAACCAACTGGTCATGGGTGTGTTGTGAAATCAGTCAATCTTTAGGTTAGAAAAGATGCTGAGAATGAAGACCAATTTTGATGGAAGTTGCAAACTACTAAACTATATGATTTGGATACACAGACAATATATATTCTTATATTAGCATGTAAATTAGATGAGATTCCTTTCAAGTAACTCATATAAATATACATTTCCAGTTATGAAGGCCCCAAAACTGGGGGTGTTTGGGGAAAGGAATTAATGCTATAGTAAACTTTATTATTGAAATGCGAACATACCTAATCTCTACCTCAACAGACTCTTAAATAGTTCAGTGGTTAGTTTAGGACCATATAGGAACTCAACCACAAGTTCAAAAAGTAGCTAGAATACTATTCTACAAAATTATTTAAATCTTAGGGATTTTTATTTTTTACCTCAACTTAGTAGACATAATAATTTCTACTCTGGGGACCAGCTGAGCACTGCAAGTGCCATTATTTCTGAAAGCTTCATCTTGTAAAACACACGTAGAGGAAAAACAGAGGGCAATGAAAGAAGTAAGACCTGTGCACAGCCTACATAAATAAATAAATCTACTATTTAAGATGGAAAACTCCAAAAAGAGTAAGTTGTAGTTCCAGTAGCTTAAAATAAAGTTGAGTTGTATTATTGGAAGGGGAAAGATCTGACTCAAAAACCAAATTCATTTTTTACTATGGGTTTGGCACTGTCTCTAGGACAACTTTCATAAAAGTGAGCTCTGCAATACACCATTTCTGTGATATATTTCACAAAAATAGCATTCCAGAGTAAAATAAGTATTAAAGAAGAAAAAAAATCTGCTTAATTTCACTACAATGTATCTAAAATACTCTCATTTAACATGTAATAATTATGTAAGCTATTCACATTTTAATTTTTTATTTTTCTTATAGACATATTTTAAATTTTTTGTATTAAGTCTTCAAAATCCAGTATGTACTTTAAATATGTGTAAAAATATGTATGGGTATAAATGTATTTTTGCATGTGTTTGGTAATATTGTAATTCATATTAATTAAAAGAGTAATTCCTTAAACAAATGAATTAATGTAGGCATTTTGGAATAATGAAAAGAAAACTTTGTATTAATATGATCTGAGAAGCTGACAGAAGGCAGTAATTAAATGAACTGTCTGGATGTGGGAAAAAAAAGAGTACACATTGGTGGTTACAGAACAGACAGGGGGATGTTAAGAAGAACAAAGAAATGGAAAAGCCAAAGAACTTATATGCATGACCCATGGACATGAACTAACGGGGGCATTGCTGGAGGAAATGGGATACTGGGTAAAGGGGAGCAAAGGACAACTGTAATAGCAAAATAAAATATATTTTTAAATAATAAAAAACTAAAACTATCTCTCACATTTCAAAAAAAAAAAAAAAAAAGGATCATTCAAAGTGCAAGAAACACCAGTGAACTATAAGATTACTAAAAGTCCATTGGTATGGTTTCATATTCCACCTTGCATTACCTCTCAAAAAACTACTACTTGTTGAGTTTTAATGTAATATTAAATTATCTGGAAAGGCTATTAAAATACTCCTATTTTTCCAATTACTTATCTGTGGGAGGCCAATTTTCTTTATATACTTTAGCCAAAACCACATAGCACAACAGACTGAATCTAAAGATAGATATGAGAATCCAGCTGTACTTTACTAAGCCAGACATTAACAAAATTTGCAGAAAAGGAATGTAATGCCACTAATCTCACAAAATAACTTTTGTTCTGGAAAATAATTTTAACAAATATACTTTAAATCCTTTTAACAAATATATGCCATTATGTTTACAATCATTTTTTAATTAAACCAACCATTTTTAATTTCTCAGGTTTAATTTCTAATATGGTAAGCAAATACTTAAAACCCACATTAAAAAAAAAAACATTTTGAGGTCCTCAATTTTTAAGTGTAAAGGGTTCCTGAGACAAAAAAAAAAAAAAAAAAAAAAGTTGACAACTGAAGGTACAATAAATTACTAAATAAATGGGATAATACAATTTAAAACTATAATAGGGCAAATAAATTTTAAGGGTGGGACAAAGGCAAAGACTTATTATTCCATTGAAGAGCTCATCTGAACTTGTTATCAAGAGAAAAAAAGATTGTAGAAGTTAATTTTAATCAAGCTTTTAAAAGTACACAATGAAGTACATCAATTTATGATGCTTATTTGCTTTAAGAGTCTTACTTTAGGGTACCTAGAAATGAAAAGGAGTAGGAATAAGGCCCAAAACGCATTTTTAAAGAATATATATACTTTCCCTTAAATTACTTCATTATAAACGATGTAGAAGAAAATGAGAAAACTGTCGTGTTTAAATGTAATTGTTTCTATTATTCTAACTTCTAAGACAGAATAATAAAAGTGCTGAGTGAAAGTCAACTGGATATATTAGTTGCAAGAGCATTTTGTAGTTTAAATCACTGGGAATATCACCATCTTGTGGCCAACTCATGTACTGCAATTTTGAATCACAACCTGAAAAGGGTCAAGTATGTTTCTGATAAAGACAGTGAAATATTTTATCCCTCTCATCACATTTGCCACCCTCCAAGACATTCCTAAGTACAAATCTTTCAAGTTCATTTATAAAGAAAAAAATTTTAAAGTAAGTTATGTAACTAGAAAAATAAATGGGATGTCCTAATAAAATAGAAAAGTTCAAAATGAAATCAGGGAGGGGGACAGAGGGGAGCAAAAAGGGGATGGATGTAATACAACAACAATAAAATTTTTTTAAAAATGATATAAAAAAATTTTTAAAAAATGAAATCAACCAAAAATATCCAACAACTGATAAAAAATGTTTCAATGTACCAACTTAGTAATTAAAATTTCCATGGCTAATTCTTATAGAACAGAGTTATACTTTATAAGCCTAGCATTAGATAAAAGCTGTGTTTGGTAATTCAATACTCATTGTTATTTCATTTTTACAAGTTATAATTGCTGCCACACTTAAATTCTCTCATTTTGTAATAAATGAGATACTAGCCTCCTTACTATTTTTCTCTTCACCTTGTGATTTTCATGTGAATATTCTCAAGCATGCAATGAACAATCTAGTTATTTCTAACAATGTAATCCAAAACCTACTCTCACCTCTTGCAAACATTAATCTACTGAATTTCAACTAAACTCAATAAAACCTATTTGTGTATGTGACTGTGTATCTGTGTATAAATAATGTGTATGTATGGATATATGGATATATACTTGTACATATGTATACATCCATATATACACATTGATATGTGTATATATATACACATATGTGTGTGTACATGCAGACACAGACAACGGAGAGTAAGAGTATAGAGATTACTCAGGCTACTTGACTGTTTTGGCTAGAAACACACACACACACACACACATTGGGGTAGCATAGGGATTATAAGAATCAGATGAGAAAAGAAGGAATAAAGGCCAGAAAGATATGAGTACAGTTTTATCCTTCATTAGCTAGTCTTTTCCTGTTTAGCCTGATATACATAAAATAGATAAACACAAGGGGAAACCCCCCAAAATTGAATTTATTTATAAAAGGTTGTGTATTTATTTTTACATGTTTAAACTTCAGTCACCTTCAAAGTACTTTTCATTTGATGCAATACACCTATCAAAATGTTTCTTCCACTGTTCAAAAGAGTTTTTGAACTTGTTGATTTTGATGCATTTAAGTGCTTCTGCCATTTTTTGTTTCACCTCTTCCAATTAGCAAAACATTTCCCTTTAAGGACTTTTTTTCATCCAGGAAAAATTTCAAAAAGTTGCTATGAATGAGATTGGGTGAATAGGGAGAGTACAGGGGTACAGGGGTCATGCTGTTTTTGGTCAAAAACTGCTGAATGCTCAGCATAATATGGGGAAGTGCACTTGTAAATCACCAATCATGAAATAGGCAAACACTCAGAATCTTCAAAATAAAATTCACTGAAGCTGAAAGCAGCCTATCACAACAGTGCCAGCTGGCACACTGATATAGGCAAGTTCCGAGAACACTAACCTAGTTGGGGAGGCCTGTACTACAAGGAGCTAACTCTCCAGAAGATAATTCTGGGAGGGGGGCGGGGGGAAGAGGTTCCCCTTCATATTTGTCTTAAAAGATTCCATAAATTCAAGAATAAAGATTAAAGATATATGCCCATTTCTAGCCATCATTACATATATACAAAACAGTGAGGTAGCCTAGACAATCTCCACATTCTTGTTAACTCTCCATTTTGCTTCCAATACAATAACAGATGTATAATATATACAGAACCCAAGGAGAAAGAGAGAAAGAACGCATAAGTATGCAAGCACCCAACTTTCCCTCTGCTTCTTCAGCAAAGGTGGCTGGATTACTCCTTGACTAGATCTAACCAAATTCTCTGAAATAACCAATGTGTACTCCCAACAGCCCACAAACTATATAACTTGTTCCTCTAAGGTAAGGCTTTGTCACCTTTGTGGACTTTAGTATTTTTTAAATACTAGCTAAATAACCTAATTATTTGTCATAGTTCCATGGGGAATTGTGTTCTCTTAATAGTAATGATTTTGAGGTCCAAACTCTCTCACCTTTAGAACATTACCCTAATTTAAAACCACCATCAAATAAAAATTTTTTCTGAAGAGCCACATGGTACTAATTTATTAACTGTATACAACCTGTTGGTGATTGCAATACTTGCTGCAAGCTGTGTGGCAACTGAAGGGTGAACAGAGGTGAATGGATGCTGTTTCTGAAGAAGTCTTCTGTTGCTTTAGACTGGGAAACCTTTGTTTCCCAGAGCTGCAGAAAAAAATAAAGTTTGCTTTTTACAAAATAAAATAAAACATTATAATATTTATTTCTATTTTTCTACTTTTTAAAAATTAAACTATCAGCCCTGGCTGGTGGCTCAGTGGATTGGCTCCAGCCTACTAATCCAAGGGTTGCTGGTTCGATTCCCGGCCAGGGCACATAACCAGGTTGCAAGCCAGGTCTCCAGCCAGGTCCTTGGCTAGAGGCAGGTGAAAGGCAACCATACATTGATGTCTCTCTCCCTCTCTACCTCTCTCCTTTCCCCTCTAAAAATAATAAATAAAATCATTTTTAAAAAATTAAACTATCAGGATAAGGCGCCGGCCTGCGAACCCAAAGGCTGCAGGTTTGATTCCCCAGCCAGGGCACATAACCAGGTTGCAAACCAGGTCTCCAGTCAGGTCTGTGGCTGGAGGCAGGTGAAACACAACCATACATTGATGTCTCTCTCCCTCTCTACCTCTCTCCCTTCCCCTCTTTCTAAAAATAATGAAATAAAATATTTTAAAAAACAAAACAAAAAAATTAAACTATCAGCTGATGGCAAAATGAACATAAGCACTAAACTATAATTAAGGGATTAGAACTATAATTTATCAGTTTTATAACCTGAAAAACTTGCATTGACAAACCTGCTTCAAATCTTTTAAGACTTGATCCTCTATACCTTCTTCAGCAAATAGATCCCGCACTCCTTCAATCACATCTTCAATAACAGATCTGTAGAGTTTAGGCTAAATAAAAGCAATTGTTAGTTTTAAATTCTCAAGTTTGAATGCATTCAGCCTTAAAAGACATGCAGTATACACCTGCTAGTCTTATAGTTTAACGAAAACTACCATACAAGTTTTAACTAAGTGCATCCTACTTCTGTTATGCGTAGTCTTAGTTTTCCATAAATTATAAATTATGTTACCTTCAGATCCTATAGCCTCAGCCTACTTACAAGGTCGAATTTCAAAACTACAATAAAATGTAAGATTATAATGTTATCGAGATGTATGGTTACTGTTAGATTACTTAGCTTTTGTGTCAATATTTAATCTCTCCATTCCTTTTAAAAAGGGAAATTAGTTTAAAGCAGGTGGAAATGAACCTGTTTTTAATTTTTAAAGAAACCAAAGGAGCCTTTTTTCTCTTTTAGAATTCATTATATTAGTCCCACAAATGTAAATCAATTCCAAGTCATAAAATTGGGGCAAACACTTACAATAGAGTAAGCAACCTGTCCCACTTCCAAAATATAGTCCAAAAAAATTTCTGAACCATTGTCAAGTAAAATTACAACTACACCAAAATGGATCGACTAACAGAAACTAAAAAATGAAGGAACCTTAGCCTTTTTGCAATGTGCATATTGCAAAGACTAAGCAACATCCTAAAATGCTTCCTAATAAAAACATACCATGATGATAATGTTAAGCAGATTTCTTCCCAGATTAAACATTGGTCATTATAAATAGAAAAAATAGCCCTCTGAGATAAACTCAGTCCTACAAATTTATGTAAATTGTGCTCCGCTCTCACCCCAATGTAAAATGGCAACACTAAGTATTGTAACAATACTGACCTCATGGAAGTTCCACTAATAAGGAATGGCAAGAGAGGAGTTTAGTTGAGTTTCTCTTATTTCAAATTGTTTAATCAAGCCAAAATGAAAACTGTGACGTTCTTGGATTGCTTGTTCCTACTACCCAATAAATACTCTAAACACTCCTGCTTACAACTAATCCTTTTAAACATCTAGGCATTAAACATACTTTCTGTTCTAGGAATATAGTTAGACTATATTCTTCCCTTATTATCTTTATTAAAACTATGTATAGTCCAGGAAATTTATCTTAATCTTTTCTCCATTTAACACATGCACATGCGCACACACACACACACTTTATTTTCTTGGAGTTCATCATTAGATAAAATAGTATACACAGTAAGCTAATACTAAGGCATAAGTATTTTAGTATCTTAAAACACATTAACATCAGAAAACAGATACACATTAAAATAATGTCTTAAACTTCCAGCCAAGATGGAGGCACAGTTAGACATGCTTCATCTCCCTCCCCAACTAAGGAGGAATACATCTACCTCAAAACTACAGACAACCATAAATTCCAGAAAATCAAGCTCCACAAAAGTCCAACAAACAAAGGCATAAAGAAGACATACTCATCCACACAGGAAGGAAGGGCAGCGGAGGAACAGAGAGGATGCAGTTTGGCAGCAAGGTTTGTTGGCACGATGACTATGGCAGGACAGCAGCTGCGGTCGACCAACGGAAAGCACAGTCACACATTTTAAAAAGTAGGGACACCTAGGGAGCCCTCCTGGCACCAGACTTAACTGCTGGGATGGAGGGAGGCGGTGGGACAGGTGTGTACAAATAAAGCCTCATTGCTTCTGACTATGAAAACCAGTGGGGGTTGAGGCAGGGGAAGAAACTGTCAGTCTCTCAGCAGAGTCGGTCTGTTTAAAGGACCCTCACAGTCCTATAATGTCCCCAGACCAACCCTCTGGGAACCACAACCAGGGCAACAGCTAGAGAGGTGTCAGTCTCATATGAGAATCAGGAGAAGTGACTGGAAAAGGGGCAAGTGTGGAGCAAGTATCATTGCTCCCTCTCAGACCCCTCCCCCACATACTGTGCCACAACTTGGTGAAACAGGTTGCCTGCACTGATGAATACCTAAGGCTTCACCTCTTACAACGTAACAGGTGCAACAGCTCTACCTAAGACACAGAGGCAAACACAGGAGCCTGTCAAGTTGAGGAGGCAGAGAAGCATAGCCTAAAAAAGGGAAAAGAGCAAGGTTCCAGTGAGAGAACTAAGCAATGAGGAGATAGCCAATATAACAGATGCAGAATTTAAAATGCTGGTGAATAAGCCCTGGCTGGTGGCACAGCCGGCCTGTGAACCCAAAGGTCGCTGGTTCGATTACCGGCCAGGGCAACATAACAGCTTGCAAGCCAGGTCTCCAGCTAGGGCCATAGCTGGAGGCAGGTGAAAGGCAACCATACACTGATGTTTTTCTCCCTCTCTACCTCTCTCCCTTCCGCTCTCTCTGAAAAATAATAAATAAAATCTAAAATCTTTTTAAAAAATGCTGGTGATAAAGATGTTCACAGACTTGATGATATGCTTAAGTACAACAAATGCAGAAGGGAAGAAATGAAGGCTACACTAAGTGAAATAAAGGAAAATCCACACAAAACCAATGGTAAAGGGAAGGAAACCAGGGTTCAAATCAATGATCTGGAACATAAGGAAGAAATAAACAATCAACCAGTACAAAACAAGTAAACAAAAATTGTAAAAAATGAGGAGAGGCTTAGGAACATCTGGGACAACTTTAAACATGCCAACATCCAAATCATAGGAGTGCCTGAAAGAGAAGAGTAAGAGCAAGAAATTGAAAACTTACATGAAAATATAATGAAGGAAAATTTCCCAAATTTGGTTAAGGAAATAGACATACAAGTCCAGGAAGCACAGAGAGTCCCAAGCAAACTAGACCCAAAGAGGACCACATCAAGACACATCATAATTAAAATGCCAAAGGCTAAAGATGAAGAGAGAATTTTAAAAGCAGCAAGAAAAAAAAAAGTCACCTACAAAGGGGTTCTTATAAGATTATCAGCTGATTTCTCAAAAGAAACTTTGCAAGCAAAAAGAGACTTGCAACAAGTATTCAAAGTGATGAAAGCAAGGATCTACAAGTAAGATTACTCCAGCCAGCAAAGCTATCATTTAGAATGGAAGGGCAGGAAAAAATGCTTCCCAGACAAAATAAAGCTAAAGGAGTTCATCATCACCAAGCCATTATTATATGAAATGTTAAAGGGACTTACTTAAGAGAAAGAGGATCAAAACTATGAACATTAAAATGACAACAGCCCTGGCTGGTGTGGCTCAGTAGATGGGTGCCAACCTGCAAACCCAAGGGTTGCTGGTTTGATTCCCTGTCAGGGCACATGACCAGGTTGCAAATCAGGTCTCTAGCCAGGTCCATAACTGGAGGCAGGTTAAAGGCAACCATATATTGATGTTTCTCTCCCTTTCTTCCTCCATCTCTGCCCTTCTAACTAATGAATAAAATATCTCTTTTTAAAAAAAAAACCTGAAATTGGGGAGGGGGAATAAAATAAAATGACAACAAACTCACAACTATCAACAAGGGAATCAGAAAAAATAAATAAATAAATAACAAACTAAGCAAACAAACAGACTAGGATTAGAATCATAGGTATGGAGATCATTTGGAGGATTATCAGCTGGGAGGGGGAAGGCGGAGAAATGGGGAAATGGTGGGATAGGAAACATATTGGTGGGTACAAGATAGACAGGGGGAAGTTAAGAATAATATAGGAAAGGGTGAAATCAGGGAACTTAATATGCATGACCCAGGACATTAACTAAGTTGGGGGGTTGAAGGGTTGCTGCAGGAGGAAGACAGGGTCCTGGGTGGAGGGGAACAAAGGAAAAAGAAACTGGGACAACTGGAACATGACAGTCAATAAAATATACTTAAAATAATATTAAGTCTCTAAAAATAGACCTTTTCATGCTGTATATGTGTACATGCAACCCTTAAAATAACAGACCTGGACAAACACGTGACTTTTTACCAAACACGAAATCTGTTGAAATGAACTGAAAATGAAAGTAAATCCATAATTTTTTTCTTTAATTCAATTTTTAAGGTTGACAGAGAGTCTCATTAAGTGCCATTTCTTTTCCTTTTTAAAATTTTATTTATTATTTTTAGAGAGAGGGGAAGGAAGAGAGGCAGAGAGGGAAAGAAATATCAATGTATGGTTGCTTTTCACCTGCCTCCAGCTGCGGACCTGGCTGGAGACCTGGCTGAAGACCTGGCTTGCAACCAACCTGGTTATGTGCTCTGGCTGGGAATCGAACCAGCAACCTTTGGGTTCGCAGGCCAGGACCTTATCCACTGTGCCACCAGCCAGGGGCCTTCCTTTAGTGCCACTTCCCAACGTGAGACTTAATAACATCTTAAGGAGAGCCATGTTCCTGTTTTTAAATTCCGAATTGTACAGTTAAGTACATAACATGCTAAAGGCAGGGGAAATGAGGGTGGGGTAACATGAATTACATCACCAGTTTTTTCCTGTAAACATAGCTTAGACTCAACAATAACTGTACTAGAGTAAAATTGAACTCAGGGATTTTCTAAACGCAGGCCACCGAGAAGGTTCAGGTGAGTTCCGCACCTCACCACCTTGTCAATGCCTCATCCTAGGCAACCTCAGTTTGGCCGAGGTGCGGGGAGAGGAGAGATGCTGGTTCTCTCAGCCCCACCTGCAGCTGGGCTGCTGATGCTTGTCAGCTTCCCACAGAGAACACCCGGGCCCTACGGGATAGGGTTTCCGAGAGTCTGAACACCAGGGGAGTAAAGGGTGTGCAGAGTTCCGCTGTGGTGAACGCAGCCAGGAGCTTCCTCTACACAGAGCCCCGGCCCGAAGGCCAGGCTGGTCCTCCTTACCACAGAGTTGACGCAGGCCATGATGCCCGCTGCAACGCCCCGCTCCTCGCGCCTGCGCAGCACGTGGTGCGCCGCGGCGCCGCGCTGCCGGCGGCTTTGAAGGTCAGGGCACGTTGGCCACGCAGCTACGTAACGTAACGCACGCTGAGGGCGGGGCAGGGGAGAAAAGAAAGGCTAATGGAGGGGGTCGCGTGTGCTGGGAACGTGGTGCCTTCGTGAGGCAAAAGCCCGCAAAATCGGGTTAGTTCAGTCTGGGTTCATCAGCTTTGCGCCGCTTCCGGGACCCCTGGAGAACCTTTAGTTTCTCAATCTGTGAAATAATGATTTAAGAAAATAGGGGTGGGGCAATGCGGTGGGAGGTGTCAGTACACCGGCAGCTATGAAGGGAAGGAGAAGCGGGTGGTATCTGTTCTTTCCTACCAGTTTTCATTCCTCCCCCTCCGACCCACTCGCAGCTGAACTCCAATAAAAATACAAGAGCCAGACTTTTCTAAAATTGGCTCTTAAAGTGTGGGAGCAGCAGCAGCATCTGGGAACCTATTAAAATGCAAATTATTGGGTACCATCCCAGACCCACTGCCTCAAACTCAGGACGGGGCCCCAAACTTTTGTGATGTGTTTCTTTCTTTCTTTCTTTTTTTTTTTTTAATAACCAAGGACATTTCCATTTTCATTGCTTTTGGAGAAAGGGGAAGAGGGGAAGGGAGAAACATCAGTGCCAGAGAGAAGTATCAATTGATTGCCTCCCTTAAGTGAAATCAGGGACTGGAAGAGTTGTCGAAACCAGGATCATTACAGTCTGGACCAGGCTGTGCACGTGCCTGCACCCAGACAGGGGATTGAACCCATAACCCAGCCATGCGCCCTCACCAGAGGTTACGGTCACCTTTTGGTTAAGGTCAACGCTCCAACTGAGCCACACTGGCTAGCCAGGGCCTTTCTGTAATTTTTACATGCTTTTCAGGTGATTCTTATGGGTGCTTAAATGAGACACACTGTCCCTAGACAAAGATTCTCAGCTTTGGCGGTATATTAAAATCACGTGGAGAATTTTAAAAAGGTTTGTCACCTAAGTCCACTCCAGAGAATCTGATTCTATCATGCAGCCAAAGTGGAGAACCACTGCTAAAATAAAGGCAGCACCCAATACCACCCAGGATCCATTCCTCCTCAGGCAGAAATAGCCATCTCTAAATCTACAGTGATTCCCTCCCTCCCATGAGGGGTAGAGCAGGTAAAGCGGCTAGGAGCATAGCTTGCCTGGGGCAGAGGCTAGGTGTAAGAACAAATAACCTGCAGGATTAGAAAAGGGAAAAAGTCATCTATTGCCACTACTCTGCCTGTTAAATAGCTTTTCTAACCTAACCAGGTGGCTTATTTAATGATTAAAAATCCTATTAGGTTTTAAATGGGCTTTTTATTTATCTGTGCATGTAAATTCAGTAGAACTATTTATGCCCTACCACTTTTTATTTGCTTTGTCCGGGTCAGGTTCCCAATGGTTTGTGAGTTTCAAGCAGCTGATTTATATGAAGCCCTTTGGAAGACTTTCCTAAATTGAAAACTATCTGAAATTTCTTTTACAAAAAAAGCCAAGAATTTTATATAGCAATTTTTAATGATTATATCTCTACCTGGTAATTTACTACCAGAAGTATTCAAAGTGACTTATCTTTCACCCAATATAGAAAAGCTAAAAGCAGTCATTGATTCCTACTAGTATTATAAAATCCAATTAAATTATTCAGGCTGGGAAATAAGAAAGCTGAAAGGTCTCTTGTTTTCCGTCTTCTCATAACCATTTAAAAACTTTATTCCTAAATGCACAGGTCATCACCTAACTTTTGTGAGAATACATTATTTTATATTACTTCATTATATATTTTACCCTTCTAGGGTTGTAGACTGTACATACTTTTGAAATTAAGTTTGAACCTTGGTACCCATAAAAAGTGTGACTGTGAGTTAAACTGTTACTGAGTATACTCAGTAGACTCAGGTTACATAGAGGTTATGTAACTGACAGAGCAGTGTCAGCAACTTTCCATTTGCTCCTTGGGGTCTGTCTGTATGGTCACTAGAAGACTCAGATGTAATTTCTTCCCAAGAGTAGACAATGTCTTTCAGAAGATACTCTGGACCTGTAGTAGCCAGCTTCTAGCATGGCCCCCAATGAGCCTCACCTCCTGCCTGGTATGTACAACCTTGTCTGGTGCCCTCCTGCATATTGAATAAAGCAGAAGTTATATTGTAACACTTCCAAGACTAGATTATAAATGACTGGCTTCCTTTGTTGAGATTCCTTCAGATCACACACTTTGGGAAGAAGAAGCTGTCATGTTTATGAGAACACTCAGGTAGCCTAGGGAGAGGCCCATATGGCAAGGAACTGAGATGACAGCCCATGGCCAGCAAGAATCCGAAGCATGTAAACAATCACATGAATAACCTTGGAAATTGATCCTTCCCCAGTTGGGCTGTTAGATCATTGTAGTCCTGACAACTTCACTGCCTCCCTTGGAGAGACCTTGAACTGGAATCACCCTCTGAGGATCTCCCAGATTCTTAATTCTCAGAAACTATGTGATATCATAAATATTTATCACTTCAAGCAGTTAAGTTTGGAGGTAATTTATTACATAGCATGAGAGAATTAACTCAGGACCCATTCTTTGATTGGACTGTAACTGGTGAAAGCATGGTTTTCCCTCATTGTAACCTTAGCGTTTTAAAGTTCCCTGAATACCTTCATCAATCACAAGAGCATTTGAAAAGTATATAAAGGAAATCTTTATAGACTATTATTTGATAGCATTGACATCAGATTATCATCAAACAAGCAGCTGTAGTTGTGTAATGGTCACATTTCTTTGGTCAATATTTCAAACTCAGAAAAAAAGTGTATTGCATACACAAAATACTTTTGATGCTAAAATTGAAATTTCAAGATTCCAAAGTCTCAGTGAAGCAATTTTACAGTGATTATTTTTTTATGTTAATAAATAGAGAATAAAAAAGGAATGCTGACCTTTGGTCCGTCTTTGAGTACTCAGTTCTTCGAAATTACACCTGTGGCAAAGCATAAAGCTCTTCCCAAGTACCCATCATAGTTCAGAGCATCAGATTTTCATTTTCTCCTGCTTTGTTTAGAGACTACAATATGTATTTAATATATCATTTATAAGCAATACCAGTTTTGTAACATTTAAGCACATCTTAATAACCAAATTAATTTCCTTGAATTCTGTATGTTCTCATTACTTTTGCCCGGGGGTTTCAGTGACTATTTCAAAAGTAAAGAAACAATTTCACTTTGCTTATTGTGAGAAAAGGCCATATGTATGAAGTCCTTTCTCTGAATAAGGATTTTTTTTTAATGTATTAGAGGCAACCTATTATCTTTTACATATTAAATTTTACAATCAAATACAGAGCATTTCAGTAACTGTATAGACTCTATATAATATATATTTACCCATAATGAAAAATACAAGTTAGTCTGTGAGCATATGGCTTAGGGCAGCAAATATTTATAATTAGTTTCTGAACATTTTGCAACCAATGCACTAAACCCAGCAGTACTGTTTCTCTGCCTTTGTTTCATCCTTCACGTCTTTCAGTAAATGAAAATCCAGATAATCTCTACCTCACCTTGTAACTTTGAAATAGTTACAATGTTGGTAGTTTGATTGATTTATACTCTGTACTTTTATAACATTTTCCATTTTCTAATACAAGTGCAAAATCAACTTACATTACTTGAACATCAGATACAATTTCACCATGATGAATCCCTCCCCCATCTGGCCCCAATAGGATTTCCATTAAAATGACCGTGTGACACAACACTATGGCAACCTTAGCACACCAGGGATCACTGTTAATGATTACATTACTGCCTATTTTAAACTGTTTTAATATTAAAAAGATGTATACATTGTGTATATGAGAAAATTAGTGATGATAATTAAGTCATGGAAAGTATGAAGGGTGACTTCAAACACAATTTTCTCCATGGCCACTTTTTCAATATTCTCATCAGACTCTTGATAAGGATTCAGTAATTTACTAGCTAACAAATTATTCCATTTTCATTTCTTTAATCACAATGTGTATAATCACACATGAGCATGAAATATTAGCAAGGATAATATCTATTGTCTCCAGTTAATTTTTCAATCTAAATTTCTATTTAGAGAAGATAGAGGTATAGACCTGGAGAGAACCAACCAGCTTTTTTTCACACAATAATTGCACTTTACTTTTTCCCTAATTTATCTCATTTTATAAAAGGTAAATGGAAGCGTAGTCTGTATCCTAGGTTATCTTTAAATCCCAGGAGAGGCAGGGACAAACGTAGGGTAGACACTTCTTCCTCCTATTCCTTCTGTTAGTTACAGGTAAAAACTCTAGATGGTACGTATAAAACAATCATGAGGACACTCTGAAAGGTGAAGAGAAGAGCATACGGCAGCTAGGAACCTCACAACCCAAAGAATGATACAGCAGCAAATCCCCTGGTTTTCTTTTTGCCTCATGTATTCTGGACTGGGTGCTGCTGAAGCTGGCAACCCGGAAACATCAATGACCACAGATGAAAAAAGAACAAAAGCCTTTTTCTCTAGCCAAAGGACCCAGAAAAGGCAGAAAGGTAGAAAACTTTTGACAATAACTGCTCTATGCCATTCAAACACCACAGAAAAAACTGGCCCCACCCAGCCCTGTCACCAGAGGCAGAGTAGAGAGTGTAGATTTCCAATCTTGCCCAGTGGCTACAAGGTGCAGCCATCCCCACATGTCACAGGAGAGGTGACACCTAGACTTGTATCCACCCAGCTGCACTGAGGCAACCACACCACCTGCTGGGGTGGTGCAAGAGAACGCCAAGACCGTCACTCCTGCCCAATGATAATGAGACTTTCCCTTGCAGTGGCAGCGGAGGCCATGTAAGAAGAAGTAACAAGTTACCCCCCTCTGTCTTAACCAGGATGATCTCAGTGGAAGCCCGTCGGGTGAGGGTGGGGAGGAGGCTAAACTACCACCCTAACCAACAGTAATGAGAAGTTCTCCTTCCCCTAGGGTGTCAACAGACACTGAGCCAGACTGCTGGCCCTTCACCTCCACCGGGCACTACTAGCAGGATGGCACTTTCACCCTCCCCATGGGCCTGATGTCAGAGAGGAACCCCTAAAACAGAAGATTTAAATAAGATGCAGAGGGTCATAATAACCAAAATCTCCAGGATGCAATTGAAAATCATTTGTCATATGAAGACCCAGGAAAATCTCTATTTGAAGAGGAAAAAAAAAAAAAAAAACATGGACACCAACATAAAGACAACTAAGATGTCAAAAGTATCTGACAAGGACTTTAAAGCAGCCTCATGGCACTGCTTTGATGAGCACTTAAGCAAATCATTTAACAAGCACTTTAAACAAACGAAACAAGAAAGTCTCAGCAAAGAAAATTAGAAGATTTAAAGAAGAACCAAATGGAAATCATATACTGCAAAAATGCAATAACCAAAATTAAAAATTCAGTGAATGGGCTTGTTAGGGGTTGAGCTATGTCCCCTCAAAAAAAAAGTATCTTGAAGTCCTAATTCCCGGTACCTCCAAATATGACTTTATTTGGAAATATGGTCTTGCGGATGTAATTAGATAAGATGAAGTCACGCTGGAATAGGGTGGGCTCCTAATCCAATGTAAGTGATGTCTTTATAAGAAAAAGGACAAATACCAGAAAGACAGCCATGTGACAACAGGGGCAGTCATTGGAGTGAAGCAATCCAAAGGTTGCCAACCAACACCGGAAGCTAGAAGTGGTGAGGAAGAATTTCTCCTCTACAGGATTCAAGCCAAACTTCAAATGGAAGGCAATTAATGTCTGTTACTTTAAGTTACCCAGTTTATGGACGTCTGCTACGGTAGCTCTTGGAAATACACAGGGTTCAATAACAAAATGAAGATGACAAAGGAGAGAATCAATAAACTTTAAGATCAAACAATAGAAACAACCTAAGCCCTGAGCAACAGAGAGGAAATGCAAATGTAAGTGGATTTCTCATCAGGAACCATGGAGGCCAGAAGGAAGTGACCTGAAGAAAAGGACTGTCCACTCAGAATCCCATACTCAGTGAAAATATCCTTCAACAAAAAGGGGGGGAGGGTGATCAAAACATTCTCAGATGAAACAACACTAAGATTATTTATGACTAACAAAAATACTCTAACAGAATGGCTTAGGAATTTTTGAAATAGAAAGGAAGCAATAAAAGAAAGATAAATTAAAATATGGGTAAATATAATAGACTTTTCTTCCCTTGAGTTTTCTAGTGTGTCTGACAATGGAAGCAAAGCTTGTAATATTGCCTCATGTGGTTCCCAAATTCTGTTACCAGTGGGGGAGGATAAACAAGGTAAGATTTCTTCAATTCAGTGAAACCGGTAAAAATGCTGATTGTGATAAGCTGCATAAGTATAATGTAACACCTAGAGCTACACAAAGAAATACACTCAAAAATACTATAGATAGAGCCCTGGTTGGTGGCTCAATGGATAGGTGCTGGCCTGTGAACCTAAAGGTCACTGGTTCGATTCTCAGCCAGGGCACATAACCAGGTTGCAAGCCAGGTCTCCAGCCAGGTCTGTAGCTGGAGGCAAGTGAAAGGCAACCATACATTGATGTCTGTCTCCCTCTCTGCCTCCCTCCCTTCTCCACTCCCTGAAAATAATAAATAAAATCTTTTTTAAAATACTGTAGATAAATCAAAATGAAATTCTAAAAAATGTACAAGTAACCAACAGGAAGGCAAGAAAAAAAAGAGAGATACAGAACAGAGGGAACAAACAGAAAACAAAGAGACAGGCACAAACCAGTGTTGACAAACTAGTGTTGGCAAAGCTGTTAGGAAATTTTATATATATTTATATTTATATATAAATTTTGAAAACATATATAAATTTACCATATGACCCAGCAATCCCACTCATACCCAAGAGAAATGAAAACATGCATCCACACAAGTATTCATATGTGGATGTTCACAGCAGTGCTGTTAATAATAATGAAAAAGTAGGAAAAACCCAAATGTCCATCAACTAATAATGGGTAAATAAGATGTGGTATAGCTAAACAATGGAATGGAATACTATTTTACAATAAAAGAGAATAAAGTTTTGATATATGCATGAACCTGAATGAACATGCATGAACAATGTGAATGAACCTCAAAAACATTAATTACACTAAGTGAAAGAAGCCAGAAAGGAAGGATCTACATTGTAATTCTATTTATATGCACTGTCTGGAAAACATAAATATGGAGACAGAAATTAGATGAGTGGTTCCCTGGAGCTGGGATGAGAACAAGGAACAACTGAGAATGGACTTGAGGGACCTTTTGGGGGAGATAGAAATGTTCCCAAATTGATTGTGGTGGTGCTTGTACAATTGTATGAATATAATAAAATCCATTAAATTGTATGTGTAAAACAGGTGAATTATATGATACATAAATTATCCTTCCACAAAGCTGTTGAAAGGTATCGGGAGAGGTACTCCTCTTCGGAGTAGACTTAATTTTTTTTAATAGTGGTAAAATACACAAAACGTGGAATTTGTACATTCAGTACATTCACATTGTTCCCCAACCATCACCACCATCCATCTCCATTCATCTTGCAAAATTAAAATTCTATGCTCATTGAACAACAACTCCCACATTTTATCTTTATGTGAACAGGTCAAGGAAATGAAACACCTTCTTCAACTACAGAATGGGTCCAAAAAAATTATTTTTAAAGATTTTATTCATTATTTTCAGAGAGAAGGGTAGGGAGGGAGGAAGAATGGGAGAGAAACATCAATGTATGATTGCCTTTCACCTGCCCCTAGCTGGGGACCTGGCTGGAGACCTAGCTTGCAACCTGGTTATGTGCCCTGGCTGGGGAATCAAACCAGCAATCTTTGGGTACTCAGGCTGGGACCTAATCCACTGAGCCACCAGCCAGGGTTCAAATGCTTTTAATAAAAGACAGGTACTCTCTTCCTTGTATTGAATTGCATAAGCTCTTTACATGTACTGGAAATTAACCCCTTATCAGATGTATCATTAGTGAATATGTTCTTCCTTTTCATTTTACTGATGGTTTGTTTAGCTGTGCAGAAGCTTTTAGTTTGATATAGTCCTATCTATTTTTTTCCTTTGTTTCCCTTGCCTTAGGAAAATACTGCTATAAAAGATGACTGAGATTTTTACTGCCTATGTTTTCTTCTAGGATTTTTATGATTTTGTGACTTCCTTTTAAGACAAACAATCTGATTTTAAAATGAGCAAAGGACTTGAATAGACTTGTCTCCAAAGAGGACATACAGATGACCAATGGACATGAACAAATGCTCAACATCATTGATCATGAAAGAGATGCAAATTAAAACCACAATGAGCTATTACCTCACACCTGTCAGAATGACTACCATCAATAAATCAACAAACACCAAGTGCTGGCAAAGATGTGGAGAAAAGGGAACCTTAGTGCACTGCTAATGGAAATGCACTGTGGAAAACAGTATGGAGTTTCCTTTCAAAATTAAAAATGAAGCCCTGCTGGTGGCACAGTGGATAAGGCTCAGGCCAGTGAAACCCAAAGGTCACTGGTTCGATTCCCAGCCAGGGCACATAACCAGGTTGCAAGCCAGGTCTCCACCCACGTTCATAGCTGGAGGCAGGTGAAAGGCAACCATACATTGATGTCTCTCTGCCTCTCTCCCTTCCCCTCTCTCTAAAAATAATAAATAAAATCTTTTTTTAATTTAAATTAAATTAAATTAAAAATGGAACTGTCTTTTGACCCAGTGATCCCACTTCTGGAAACATATCCTAAGAATCTTAAAACACCAATTCTAAAGAATATGTGCTCTCCTATGTTCATAGCAGCATTATTTGCAATAGCCAAAATCTGGGAACAGCCCAAGTGCCCATCAGTAGATGAAAGTATTTTAACAACTGTCATACTGTTACACAATGGGATACTGTGCATCCATAAAAAAGAAGGAAATCTTACTTTTTTCTGACAGTATGGATGGACCTGGAGATTATTATGGTAAGTGAAATAAGCCAGCTAGAGATAACACAAATACCATATGATCTCATTTGTATGTGAACTCTAATGAATAGAATCAGCTGATGAATAAAATAGAAACAGAGGAATGGATACATGGAACAGGATGACAGCAGTCAGAGGGGAGGAGAGAGGGAGGACTGGGCAAATAAGGGGAAGGGATTGGCCAAAGAACATATATGTATGACCCATAGGCACAGAAAATAGTGTGGTGGTGTCAGAGGGTAGAGAGGGACAGAGGCTGGATGGAGGTGGGCAGGGTTGAGGGGTGGGACACCTACAAAAACATCAACAGTAAAAGTAAAGTAAAAAAAAAAAAAAAAAAAAGGCGGGGGGCAGTCCTGGCTGGGGGCTCAGTGGATAGGTGCCAGCCTGCAAACTCAAAAGTTGCTGGTTTGATTCCCCAGTCAGAGCACATCGACAGTTGCAAGCCAGGTCTCCAGCCAAGTCCTTAGCTGGAGGCAGGTGAAAGGCAACCATACAGTGATGTCTCTCTCCCTCTCTTCCACCCTCCCTGCCTTTCTCTCTGAAAATAATGAATAAAATCTTTAAAAAGAAAAAAAAGAGAGAGAGAGAGAAAGAGATACTATCATTTCCTGACCAGAAATAACACTGACTTAATCAGATGTTAGGTATTAAATGAAAAAACACTATCCCTGGGACATAGTAGGTGTTAAAAGGCTAAATAAAGGTGCTTTCTGTTGACTGTAGCAGCTTTCACAAGTAAGGTTAAATCAAATTTAAAACAAATATTTTAATATTTTTCAATCCCTTGAAGATTTATGTGTGTGCTTAGTAAGGACAAGTACATTTGTAATCACAAGTGTGATAGATTTTACATTTCTTAAGGACTGAGGCTGTGTATTATTCATCCTTATATACCCCCTGAGTTTTTAGCATCTCCAATATAGAAAACATTCATTAAATGTTATTGATTTGAATTTATTGTTTAACTGCTATAAGATGGAATTTCTAGCCCATCTATGTGGAAAAAATTAGAGGCTAAGATGCAATCATCCTTAGAAGTCATACATTGATCCAAATTCATCCTGTCATTTATTCACTCATTCAATATTTTTTATTTGACATTTATATCACAAGCTCTGGCTAAGGGATCAGCACGGTAGCATTGGCATTGATACTACTACCATCACCCATCACCACCTCTGTATTTGGGCCTCTTCTGGGAAAATGGCAAATCACTGTAGGCAGAGCCACCCCAATCAAAATGCCAGATGGGGAGAAGGAAAACAGACACACATGCAATTACAACGTAATGGGGTTAGTACTAAAAATCACTCAAGAGGAACGCTTAATCTGAATGGGAAGAGCTTGGGAAGGGTCTCTGTTGTGGGATCCCAAAACTTCGATCTGCAGATGAGTGAGGGACCGAGGACGGGGGCCAGGAAGAGTGTTCTAGAGAGTCACTGAGCCAGCCAAGCATGGCTGCAGGTCAAAGAAACAGCAAGCGTGATACAGCTAAGGACAGCTGGTAAGCATGTGCCAGGTCCCTGAATGCACACGGAGCGGGGATCGAAGGATGGCCACACTCGAACAGAAGAGCAGTAAGAAATTGGCGGCGTCAGGAAGAATCAGCAGCCCTGCTTGAAGAGCTGCTGCAGAAGCGATATCCACAGAGAGGAACAAGATGCTGAGGTATCTCTTTCCTGGCACTCAATCAAGCAAGGTGCACAGGAGGAGAGGGGAAGACCGGGGAACTTGAGGAGGTTTCCGTGGGAAAGGGATGGAGCACCCAATGATGAGGGGAAAGGCAATGAATAGAAGCGACAAACATCATCCTGTTCACAATTTCACCCAAGGCCACTTCTGATCCCAGTGTGAGTTTAATATAGAATCTGTCCTTTTCCACACTGAGTACTTAGCAAAGCTTTTGAAAAGTGTTTCAGAATATCTCAAAATTATCCACTGGAGAGGCAGGCTCTTGGCATTTAACAATGCCACTGTTCAAAGATGCTCTTTCCTTGTCCTTTTCATGGCACTTGACCTTTCAGTGGAATTCTCTCTGAGCAGTGTGAAAATATCAAAATAAAACCCTACAGAAAAGGACAAGCACTGCAACTGGGTGCAGCTCCCACCCACCACGCAGCACTCACAGCCTGGATGGGGGGTCTCTCAGGGATGGGAGGCGGAGAAAGAGATACATTCCACAGCATCCTTGAGTGCGTTTCCCAAATCAGAGCATTTATTCTCTATTACAGGGAATTAATAACCACCCTTCCAAAAATCAGAAGAGTGTCTTCGTTTGCGTCAGTGTAGTTGATATTCAATCAAGCTGTAGTATCAGTAAAGAGCACATAAATTGAAAGACACGACCCAAGTATTCAAGAAAATAAAATTAAAGTCAGTCACAAAGGGTCCTTAACGGTGAGATGTCTCTGAATCCAATTCCATTTCTGAAAAAGAAACTAAGCAATAATACCTTGGATATATAGGCCTGCCTGCGTCTGTAGCCATCAACTCTGCCTTCCCTCCTATTGCAATGGGTGAACTTTCCATGCCCTTTTCTAAATCAGCCCCTCTGCTAGCACCTCCAATCCCATCCCCTCATCTACTCAGACATATAGCCCTAGTATTTCCTGTCTTCTGCATCATCAGTTTTCCTTTCACGACTGGATGACTGCCAACATGCAGAGATAGCCACCATCCAGTGATATGCAAGGCTCAAGGAGGGGCAGTCAGGCCTGGGTGCAAGTAATAAAGGCCTGCGTTGCCTGCACAGAATTTAAATACAATAATGAAGGTGACTAAAGGTCAGTCTGCTTTGTTTTTCTTTTTCTTTCTTTTTTTTTTTTTTTTTGAGGGGGTGTGTGTAATTCATTTATTTTTAGAGAGAGAGGAAAGGAAGGAGAAAGAGAGGGAGAAAAATGTCAGTGTGTGGTTGCCTCTCACACACCCCCAACCAGCAACCTGACCCACAACTCAGGCGTGTGCCCTGACTGGGAATTGAACCGGAGATCCTTTGGTGCACAGGCTGGCACTTAGTCCACTGAGCCACACCAGCCAGGGCAATTTATTTTCTATAATCACATGTACTAACAGTTCTAATCCCTATCTGAAACAAAATGCCCACCTACTTTTTAATTAGCATAGTGTTCTAAATAATTACTGAAATATTGTTGAGTACATGTAAGTTTCAAATAGTGCATTTTAATTTCTCATCATTTAATAAACATTCTTTCCTATGGAGAAGTTATTTTGGAAAACTCCCAGTTTTACAGTTGAAGCTAGGACACAGGTAGATTCAGAAACACATGTTCATTTGGGGAATACCTAATGGGCCAGAGTTGTTTAAACTTGCTTCAGCTGCAGTTCTTCTCATCTCCTTTGCTACTACATGTTCCTGGGTTTAAACCATGAATTCAAAATAAACAATGATTATAAAGATAAAAAATAGAACCTGAGTTACTCCAACTCTGTCATTCTATGTGACTATTTGGAGTCGCTATTTGTGTCTTTAATTTTTAAAAAAGTGAAATAGAATGTGAAAGGCAAGATGTAATAATTTTGCTTGGTAAGTTTTGTTTGGTTACTTTACACATGAAATATTTATTGTGTTTGAGTAATAATACCTTTAAAATTAAAGTATAGTCTTCTATTTTAATCAGTATTTTAAATCTGAAGAAGGAATCAAGAAAATAAAATATCACATTAGCAGTTGCTTAAATTGTACCTTTGCATATATTTCTATTTTATTAAAATTCACTTGTTAGTTACTGGGCAACTATTTCTATAGAATATTATTACACCAGCCCTGGCTGGTGACTCAGTGGATGGGTGCTGGCCTGCAAACCCAAAGGTCACTAGTTTGATTCCCAGCCAGGGCACATAACCAGGTTGCAAGCCAGGTCTCCAGCCAGATCTATAGCTGGAGGCAGGTGAAAGGCAACTATACATTGATGTTTCTCTTCCTCTCTGACTCCCTCCCTTCCCCTCTCTCTAAAGATAATAAATAAAATCTTTAAAAATAATAGTATTATTATTATACCAAACTGTAACGAAGAACTGAAGTATAAACTGTTAGGTAAATATAAAAGCCATTGAATAAATAATTGTGATTTTCTTTTTTTTTTCCTGCAAAAACTTGGAGGAATTCACAGGTGTTTGCAAGGTCATGAAACCAGCAACTAGTTCATAATTATTTTAAATTTCATAACAGAATCTAAAGTGAGATCTCCTTACCAACATGAAATGGCATTGACCAGGGGAGCTTAACCAAGAAAAAATCTAAAAGCAAAATAAGAGGTGGTTGAATCAATGGCTAAATTTGTAATTAATGAAAACTATGAAGAAATACAAGCTAGCACATCCAAAGCACCTATGATAGAAACAACACGCGATTCAGATGGCATGGGAGAGAAAGATGGCAAGATCCCATCTCTGTAATCACTGACAATGAGTAAAAGAAGAAAATGTTCAGGAGTCAACATCAATAAGACGGAAAAAAAAAACCAATGAAGGAGAGACACTAGTAAAAACCAAGAATAAGACTTTAGTCTTAAGCAGGGCAGGAATGTTTTTAAAAACGTATATTTCATCCCCACCAGCTCTTGTCCCAAAGTTCATATTTACAATAAAGCTCCTCAAAAACATAATCAACTATCTTCATACCCACTTGAGTTTTCTGTCACGGTCACTGATGATTTCTACGTGGCTAAATTCAACAGTCAGTTCTTAGTCCTCCACTGACCCAATCGGCAACAGTTGAGGCAGCTGATTACACTTACTCTTGCTAGCTACTCATCTTCAGTCTCATTTATGGAATCATCCTCCTTTTCCTGACCTCTAAACTTCAGAGTCCAAAGGCTGAGCTCTCAGACTGCTTCTACTCTTTATATGCACTCAGAAGAGCACATCCATGCTTACAGTTTTAGTACTTATATCTCTAAATGTTACCTCTCCAGCCCAGCCCTCTTTCCAATTATGCACCCAATTGCTTGCTATCTGCTGTCTCCTCTTGGATGTCTAATAGGCATCTTAAAGTTAACACATCCAAACCTGAATTTCTGCTTTCTTTCAAAAACACGCTCCTACAAATCTTCCTTTTCTCCATAAAAGCCAGCTCCATTTTTAAGTTGTTCATGCCAAAAATCTGGTAGTCATTTTTCAGTTCCCCTCTTTCCTTCACACTGGGAATCCCATCCAATCCATCAGCACACCTATTAGCTTTGTATTTCCAGTGGGTTCTGAGTATAACCATTTTTCATCTCCCATCACCATTCCTAATTACCATCTCCTCTCACCTGAATGATTGCAACAGTTTGCTATCTGCCCTTTCCGCCTCTGTCACTGACTGCCCCCCATAGCTGTCGGATCAATTTAACATGCAATTCAGTCCATGTCACTCCTTCACGCAAAACCTCCTAGTGGCTTCTATCTCACTCAGAATAGAATTTGAAGTCCCTACCATAGCCCACAGAACCCTCCATGATCTGCTTCCCTCCGCTATCCACCACCTCTCTAACGCCCCTCAACCGTCCTCCTTGTTCACTCCGCTCCTGCCACCCAGGTGCCACCTGCCTGTCTTGCTGTTCCTCTGATAGGCTAAGCGCGCTCTGAGTTAAGCAGATTTGCATTAGCAATTCCCTCTGGGACATACTCTTCTTTGTGTGTCCTTGGTGGTTTGCTTTCTCACTTCTTTCAGGTCTCTGCTAAAATGTCATCTCATCAAAGAGGACTTCCCTGGACAACCTGTCTAGAATAGCAACCTTCTGCCACTCCGAAGCTTTCCCCTGACTTCCTCCACTAACATGTCATCTACAAGAAAAGGAATTTACTGTTTTGTGATAGCTTAAACTCAGTGCCTAGAAAAATGCAGGCACATAGTAGATACTTAATAAACATTAGAATCAGCAAGAAAATTAATTTGGAACGATGGTCACATAGCATTTTAAGGTGACTCAAGTTGACCAAATAATGCAGCCAATGGCTTTAAACAAGCTCTAGTCTTCAGAGTGTGGAAGACGCCTTTGGGAGTGCCTCATATGTTTAGCCATGTTCACATATGTTTAGACATGATTTTGGGAAACATTGTTCTAACAGGTTATAAGAGGACAACATCCACCCAGAAATATTTCTGGGAAGATAGTGCCCATCTTGGAAAGACAATGTCCATTGTTGATTTCTGAGGACTAAACAGGGTGAGAAGGCTTGTTCCAGAGTCAAAGTGGCACAGAATATTCTTCTGAAAGCATGTATTTGCTTGTTCTTACCTAAAAATCTGAAAGGACAATTCTAGGCTGAAGTCTTTTAGGGACCACATTAACCTTGATACATGCACCTGAAGCTCAGAAGGCAAACAGGATGGATTTACTATAACATTTTATAAATCTTATAAAATAAGCAGACTTAAAGTTTATTACCCCTCATTAGAAAAAGTTTGTTTGAAATCTTTTAAGAAAAGCACTATTTTTCTGGTCCTAGTATTTAGAAATGTTTAGAGGTTAGCATGGTATTTAAATATTTGAGATATGTGTCATTTTAGTCAACAGCATTTTAGACAAAGCATTAGAGATACTTTTGAGTGTTTGTCTAGTGCATTAATTTTAATTATACTCCACTGAACTTACAATGCTTTGAAATGCTTTACACAATGCCCCCAAGATCTTATATTAATCCTAAGAAAAGCACCACCCAATTCTAATGCAGTTTCTAACGCAGAGTAGCAGCAGCTAACGTGCGAGCGCCCTCTTCTGTTTCCAGAGTATACAGTCAAATGCTTTGCATGGAATTCATCGCAACTGTGGGTAGCACAAAATGGGCTTTTCAGAAAAATGCCGACACACACAATCGTATTCTCTAAATGAGTTACCTGAGGTTTAGAAGGCTGTTCTGGAACAGATACAGGAGGGGAAGATGAGAGAAAGCCTGCAATCCCCGGAGCCTAAGGGCAATTTGCATTTCTTCCCCAGGAAGTCTCATACAAATTTACATCAATCTTTTAAAACATAGTTTTGGGGTGGCGAACACACAGCAGAGAATGTATACCAGCAATTTTCAACTGGTGTGCTGCAAGAGGCATACTTCTATGACACAAGAATTTTTACACCATGCTAGTCAGGGGGCACCGACCTCTTTTCCCTTACATTGTTGAAAAAACAAAACAAAAAACAGCCCATTTTTAAAATTAGATCGGCAAAAATGTTTTCTTGCCACAGAATTTTATTAATTAGTGTGTGTGTGCCATGAGATGGGAAATGTTGAAAATCACTAGTGTATATAGATGTTGGATTATAAAGTTGTACCCCTGAAAGTGTGTACCCATACTTAAGAATACTATCGCAATACATTTTTTTAAATCGGGCAACTAGTTTAATCTGTTTTCCTTTTCCTTACAGATGGAACATAATTTTAAAGGCATAATGTTACCTGCAACTTTTATCTATGTTTTTGTAACTCAACTGTTTGCTTCCAGATCAACAATTCTGCCTTGCTTTAACAATTAATTTGCAGTCGAATTCATATTCAGATGCCAGTTTGAAGCAGGAACTTTTCAATACAATTGTAACATGAAAAATCTTGTTTCATATGCACTGGGAAAATATGCAGGTAACTACGTTGATGATTAAATTGTCATCAAGAATGGTTAATACTGGGCATTTCATAAAGTTCAATCCAGTACACCCAGCCCTGTGCTTTAAGACCCCGATTTTTCAATTCCCTGGTCAGGGCACATAACCAGGTTGCAAGCCAGGTCTCCAGCCAGGTCCTTAGCTGGAGGCAGGTGAAAGGCAACCATGCATTGATGCTTCTCTCCCTTTCTTCCTCCCTCCCTCCCTTCTCTCTGAAAATAGTGAATGTCATCTAAAATAAATAAATAAATAAAAGACCCTGGTTTGGGGCATCAAAGATCCTTGGAGTCGAGTAATTCCAGAGAGGGTGGAGGGGTGGACAAAACAAAATCCAGTGGAACCACTGTGTGTGCACAAAGTGGGTGAAGTTGAAACAAAACAGAAAAGAACTGGTGAGAATCAGAGGAATTTTGCTACAAATATAATCGGTTTATGACACCATCTTTTGTTCTTCCTTAGGAATTCAGAGCCAAGCCCTAGTTACTTCCAGCAGTAGCTGAAACAGTGCTTAATGATCTGGAATCAACGAAGTTTTATTTCCTGATGCAGTTTTGAAATTTGATAGCTTGATAAAAGTTTCAACACTTGGCAGTGAAAGGAGCAGAATTTGCCACCTCAAGACTCGCCTTTTGGAGGGATATTATTTTAAGCTGGTTATTTTATAAAGATTTTTAATTTATTATTTTTAGAAGGAGGGGAAAGGAGAGAAGCAGAGAAGAGAGACATCAATGTATGGTTGCCTTTCACCTGCCTCCAGCTACACACCTGGCTGGAGGCCTGGCTTGCAGCCTGGTTATGTGCCCTGGCTGGGAATCAAACCAGCGACCTTTGGGCTCACAGGCCTTATCCACTGTGCCACCAGCCAGGGCTTTAAGCTGGTTATTTTTAAGAAACACGGCTCAGGAATAACATTTGACTTTGCTCCTGCCTAAAATAATTTAGATAGAAGGCCTGTTCCAAGAAGGTAGCTATCATCATTGGTAACTAGTTTGATGGAACCAAGCGTGAGGGAAAGGGAGGCATCCAGAAAAGCCCTTGGGATCCAAAGTCCTCTGTCCACTGTTAGAGATGACCCAGAAAACATTGGTTTACAAACATTTTTACAAACATTTTCATCTCCATGTGAGTTACCTTCCTCTGGTTTGGAGTTCCAAATCACCACCTCTTCGCCCCCGCCTCCTCATATGGAATCCCTATACATACGTATGTAATAAACTTGATTGTTTTCTCCCATTAATCTGTCTCCTGTCAATTTGATTAGAACTTAGAATGCTAGGAGAAAAAAAATTATTCTCCCTCTCTCCTCACAGCAGCTTTCTCATAAAAAGGGGGTAAAGAGGTTGTTAGGTTGGTTTATATTTTTTATGGCCTCTCCCCTCAACACACACCTTATCTGAAATATATTCTGTAAAATTACATAAAAAGTTTTCCGAACTTTAAAAAATTGTTTTAAGCCCTGGCTGATAGCACAGTGGATAGGGCGCTGGCCTGTGAGCCCAGGGGTCATGGGTTCGATTCCCCAGCCAGGGCACATGACCAGGTTGCAGGCCAGATCTCCAGTCAGGTCTGTGGCTGGAGGCAGGTGAAACGCAACCACACATTGATGTCTCTCTCCCTCTCTGCCTCTCTTTCTTCCCCTCTTTGAAAAAAAAAAATTTGTTTTGAATGCATATCATAATATTAGCTCCAAAGTTTAAAATTCTTTAGAATTCTCCTGAGGACAAAGTTCATCCTATTGTCAAAAAAAAAAAAAAAAAAAAAAAAATTGTTAAAGACTCTAAGTAGGTGTCCCATCCAGCTCATTTGTCCAGGTTCTCAACAAATGTCATTGTCTCTGCATTTTTATAACTGTTTTTAAAAACTGGTAATACACATGATACAGGTCCATACAAATGCAAATGAATTGTGGAGCATTGATTTTTTAAGTATATTTTATTGATTATGCTGTTACAGTTGTCCAAATTTCTTTTCCCTTTGCCCCCCTCCACCCAGGACTCCACTTCCCTCCCACAATCTCACCCCCCTTAGTTCACGTCCATGGGTCATGCATATAAGTTCCCTGATATCACCCTTTCCTATATTATTCTTAACTTCCCCTTATCTTGTACCCACCTATTATGTTTCCTAATCCCTGTACCATTTCCCCATTTCTCTCCCTTTCCCCCTCCCAGCTGATAACCCTCCCAATGATCTCTATACGTATGATTTTGATCCTATTCTGGTTTAGATTCTGTTGTTGATAGTTGTGAGTTTGTTGGCATTTTAATGTTCATAGCTTTTATCCTCTTTTTCTGAAGTCCCTTTCATATAATAATGGCTTGGTGATGATGAACTCCTTTAGCTTTACCCTGTCTAGGAAGCACTTTATCTGCCTTTCCACTCTAAATGGTAGCTTTGCTGGATAGAATAATCTTGGTTGTAGGTTCTTGCTTTTCATCACTTTGAATACTTATTGCCAGTCCCTTCTAGCCTGCCAAGTTTCTTTAGAGAAGTCAGCTGATAGTCTTATAGGAACCCCTTTGTAGATATCTCTCTCCTTTTCTCTTGCTGCTTTTACGATCCTCTCTTTAATCTTTGTTATTTTAATTATGATATGTCTTGGTGTGGCCCTGTTTGGATCTAGTTTGTTTGGGACTCTCTGTGCTTTCTAGACTTGTATGTCCATTTCCTTCACTAAATTTGGTTAGTTTTCCTTCATTATTTTTTCACACAAGTTTTCAATTTCTTGCTCTTCCTCTTCTCCTCCTCCTCTGGCACCCCTGTGTTGGCACATTTAAAGTCACTCCAGAGGTTCCTCATTTTTTCAATTCTTATTTCCTCATTCTGTATTGGTTATTTCTTCCTTATGTTCCAAATAATTGATTTGAATCCCAGTTACCCTCCCTTCACCATTGGTTTTCTGTGGGTTTTCTTTCATTACACTTAGCATAGCCCTCACTCCCTTTCTGCATTTGTTGTACTCAAGCATATCTGTCAAGTTTGTGAGTATCTATATCACCAGTTTGAACTCTACATCTGTTGCTATCTCCTCATTGCTTAGTTCTCCCACTGAAACCTTGATCTGTTTCCTTTTTTTAGGCCATACTTCTCTCAACTTGACAGGCTCCTATGTTTGCCTGTCACAGGTCTTAGGTAGAACTGTTGCACCTGTTACATTGAAAGGAGCAGAGCCTTAGGCATTTTATCAGTGCAGACAACCAGCTTTACCACGTTGTGGTGCTGTATGTGGGGGAGGGGTGGAGGGAACAATGCTGATTGCTCAGCACTCACCCTTTTTCCATGCACTTCTTCCACTTCCTGTATGGGCTGTTGCCCTGGTTGTGTTTCCCAGACTGGGTGGATCTGTGGATGTTCTAGGACAGCGGGGCCCTGCTGAAAGACTAGCAGTTTCTTCCCTTGCCCCAACCCCCACTGGTTTTCACAGTCAGAAGTAATGAGGCTTTATTTTCCCCGTTGCTAGAACCGTGAGCCCCATAGTCTGGTCTGGTGAGGGGAAGGCTCCCCACTTGTTCCTAGTTTTTTTAAACATGTGACGGCGCTTTCCTCAGCTGACCACACCTGTGGTCCCACTGCAGCCACTGCACAGCCACACCGTGTTCTCCCTAGCCCTGCCCCTCATACCTGTCTGGAGAAGTAATTTCTTCTTTAAAAATATTTTATTATATTATTTTCAGAGAGGGGAAGGGAGAGAGGCAGAGAGGAACAGAAACATCCATGCATGGTTATTTCTTCTTTATATGTGTTTGTTGGACTTTCATGCAGCTCAGTTTTTTAGAACTTCTAATTGTCTCTAGTTTTGAAGTAGTTGTATTCCTTCTTAGTTTTGGAGGGAGATACAGCATGTCTACTTATGCCTCCATCTTGGCTGGAAGTTGGAAATGCATTATTGATTACTGCCCTGTAGATAGATCTATTTTACATATATTTGTAAATGCTTTTCATAATTCCTTATTTCCTACACTGTGTCTCTGCTCGCTGAATTTCCTTGGAACCAGTTGTAACATCTTAACAGTTCCCTCGTTAGTTAATAAATTAAGTAAAACATTGGGTACCTAAGAGGTCTGAAAGTATTGAGCCAATGTGAATATAATTAAAACAGCGTGTGCCGCCGATACTTTCGGGACAGACCTCGTACACTATTCCTTTAGGAGGGTAATGATTACATCTTCTTTTAAAAGTCATCCTTTAACATCACAAATTATAGTTTGGTGGTGTTATTTCTCCAGGGTATGTCAAGATGCCATGTTCACTGACTCAATAGTAAAGCAGTATACATTTGCCTGACAGAGAGTCAATTGTTTAAGGTTATTGAAATTGATTTCATACCTTTAAAAAATAGCCCCAGAGCTTGCAAAAGAAGATATAAGTCCATCGCACAGCAAGAATCATTTGAAATACATCTTTAATTTTGAAAAACCAATGTGCAATCTACCAAATACTTTGTTACACAATTATTAAGGCTCAATCTGTTTTATATTTGTGTTGCTATGACATAAAGTAGTATTTTAAGTAAGATACAATAATCATTATTAAGGAAGGCCTTCTAATTGAATTTATAAGAAATGGGCACTTTAGAATGAAGGGACTAAACCCCAGAACTGTGTAATATATAAATCAGGTTTTTAAAACATCCAGCCTTTTATTTATGTGCTGAAAGGTACTTTTTCATACTGTTTTTAATGAATAAACTATTTCTATTTCCATAGAAAAAGAAAGTGTCCTTAAATTCTGATCTGTACAACAGATTCAGTAATTAATCACCGAGCCATGAATTCATTCCCACAGTTAAATATGATCCTTTGCCTGGCAAGACAACCAGACCTGAACAGTTACAGCAAGACAACTACTCAGGAACTGGTCAAGTCTTTGGAAGCAAGTCATTTGTCAATCAAACAATTGGTCCCTAAATGTCCAAGTTTAGAAAGGGTTTATCTAAATTACCTAAACTAAAATACTAGAAAGGAGTAGTTCCTCCTTCACACTCTTCTTTCCTTCCCAACCTTAAAAGCAGAGGTTTATGTTACTGTAGTTATCGCCTTTAAGATCATCACTTACTTTCTAGCAAAGGATATTCTATTTCTTAATTTGTAAGTCTAAGTGGACCCTACTTGATTGTTCACATTTGCCCTTCTGCCACTTCTGAGGTCAGAAGAATTGTATTAAAAAGCCTCTCCTCCCTCCACAGAATGTTAATTTAATGCTAAGTAATGAATATTTAAGAATCCTAATAGATGTGCAAATTAACAATTATGCCATAGCACCCCACTGTTCATGCTATCAAACTCCGCATTGCAGCAGAAACTCAATTTGGGCTTTAGTCAGCGGTTTGTTGCTGTTTTCCACGCTGCCTCTTGAGATGCTCCTGAAGCTGCATGGCTGGTAAGTAAGTGACCCCAGCAGTGAGGCAGCCACACATACTGGGCAACCTGTGAAGCATGAGGGGCAACTTATTGAACCCTTTGCTGAGATTCTTTTGAGGTGTAAATTTTCATTAAGTTCAACGGAATCAGACTCTGAGTTGTTTACGGGCAGGAAGCCGCAAAACAGGGCTGAAAGCAAGGGCAGTAATTAACCCAGCTAACTTCCCTGGGAGCTGGCGCAGCACCACACCCAGCCGCCTCCATGCCTGTACTGAGCAGACTGAAGTCACTCCAGAAGGCGCCGCGCCGGGTGATGGAGAAAGATGGTGGATTTTTTTGCCTTTTTAAATAACGCACACACAGCTTGCCCTCCTATATATCAACACTGAGTCTCACGCATATGATATTATGAGCAATGCATCACGTGGAGTTAAAAAGAGCAATAACAATTCATTTTAGCAGTCAAATTTTGCATTCCTTGCTGTTACAGCAAAATAATGAAAAGCAATAAAATCTGCTGATTGATACAAACCTTCATACATGTTCATTTTAATCTGGTTTTGGAACACAGTACAATGAATGTAACACAATATTAAATAAAACATAAGACATAAACTGCGGGCCAACAAATAAATGTTGTTTGGAAGAACATTATTATATCAGTTTGATTCAAAACAAATCTGGTAAATGGAGAATAATGCCTCTTCATAATATTTTAGAGTCAACATAAAGTGAAAGTATATTAATACCAAATGGAGGACCTGTTTTTCAGACTAAAAAAAACATAGAATATAGGTTTCATAAATTTTTAAATTTGACCTTTTGCTCTAAATATTGAAAGGAAATTATAAACAGGCTAACTGCTAATGCCATTGACTTTTCATTAGAAACCAAACATTTAGCTGACTGAAGAACAGAAATGTCACTTCTTAAAAACCTAGGTAAAATAATCTAGTGTCTTTCTTTTTGCTCATCTTTTAAAGGAAAATACTCTAAATTTATTAGAATTAGCATAAAGTAATCATAATATGAGTTAGACTTCTACTCAAGAGAGGCTTGTGTTAATCACAAATAATACTTTATCAAAATACATTCTTAAGAGTCTGTACTTTGGGGAAAGAATATTCATGAACTTTTAAAATTCATCTTTAATGTACATAAATATTTTAACTAGTGTCCAATCCTGAGATTCCATTTTAAAAGAAATCTCTCCAAGCAAAAGGCAACAGGTCTTGGTGACTTATGCTAAAATATATATATCAACAGAAATAGGTTCTTTGCAACACACCAGAATACAAATACATTTTGGAAACAATATTACTATGGGGGAAATACAGGTACCAAATATAGCTGATGATTACTCGCAGCATAGTAAGAGGACCGGAAGATGAAAAATTCAGAATCACAGATACTTCCACATCTCCATTTTGGCCTGTGGTTTTAATATCATTCTATACCTAGCCACATTTCAGAAATGAGCAAGAGGAAAAAATTAAGTATTTTGGTTTATGTTTCCTTTGACTGCCTCACCCTCCAGTACAGTGTTGTCAAAACAAGAAGAAAGAGGGACTAGAGGATAATAAATATAACATCTGGGTAATCCAGAGTACAAAACAATTAGAGCCCTGGCTGGTGGCACAGCGGATTAGGCACCAGCCTGTGAACCCAAAGGTCGCTGGTTCAATTCCCAGCCAGGGCACATAACCAGGTTGCAAGCCAGGTCTCCAGCCAGATCCGTAGCTGGAAGCAGGTGAAAAAAGCAACCATACATTGATGTCTCTCTCCCTCTCTGCCTCTCTCTCTTCTCCTCTCTCTGAAAAATAATAAATAAAATCTTAAAAAAAAAAAAAAAAAGGAAGAAAAATCAAAACCCCTTTAGTCAAGCTAGCTTTTGGGTCACACATTAGATAACAGTGCCTTTGAGTTTCAATAGGAAGCAGAATCATCATGCAAAATAAAGACACAATTTAGATCAAACCTCTAGGGCACAAACATCTCAAAAACATAAAATATAAATTGCTTGGTTTCAGGTCAAAACTTCTCTAAACACAGCCTTCGGGCCTGCCCTAAACCCTCGATTCAGAAGTCATTTCCAGCACAGAGTAGCAGAACTGTGTGTGGCTTCTATAAATTCCATACATGAAAAGTGGGTTGTTATCATTAACTCTTGCTATTCCTACTGGGTTAGGCAGTCACCAGCTTTATCTGGGTCTTCTCCATCGATTTTAATCCACTTCTTTTCTATTTCAACCTGTTAAGCAAAAGTAGAACATGGGCAGCATTAACAAAGGCAACATAGCACTAGCGCGTGCTCAGTCCTGTTTCATACATGAGGCAAGGACCAAAGCCACATCACCCTTTGCACTCACACACAGCACTTCTACCATCTCCTGCTAGTTCCATAGTGTGTTCTCCTCTACTTGGGGGCAATAGAACTCCCCACCCCAAATCCTTCCTTCTAGGACCAAATCTTGAAAAAAACAAAAACTCTCCTCTCTTCTAAGTCAAATATTGTTTTCATGAAATGTATATAGAATACGTATATTAATAAGGCAGAGATCTGGCTAGGTATGTGATCAATTCCACCTCCCATTTCCAGGCTTTGACCCACACACCAAATCACCTCTCTAATGAAGGAAGACAAACTAGTAGTTTACAAACTAGTAAACCAGCTGGGCCAAACCATCTGCCTGCCCCTCACCTTTTTCATCTCACCTCAGTGGTACCTCCCCATGGAGGCCTTCCAGGATCGCTCTTGCTAAGGACGCCCCCATTGCTCTCTATCCTATCTCCCCATTTTATGCTCTTCTTAGAATCTGTCACTGTGTGCAATTATATTGTTTATTTGCTTACCAAATATTTTTTGTCCTCCCACCAGACACTAAGCTGCATGAGGACAGGAACCTATCTATCTCTTATTCACTCTGCGCCCGCGGCATCTGGAACAGCACCTGGCACTTTGAAATTGCTCAATACTTATTAAATGTAAGATAGCATTTTGAAACTGACTGGCAGCAAGTATAGATCAATTAGTAAATGCTACTAAAGCTAGAGACTTTGTTACATAATTTTGAGTTGTCCTCAAAAACTATGAGAAACTGGCACATCCCATGGATAGGAAACTAGGTATAAATGAAGTCCCTGTGTGCACTTGACCCACATTTCAGTCACATGTCGATTATATATCCAGCGATGCAGTCAGGCTCCCTAAGGTGCAGACTCTGAGATGGAGACTGGTATGCAGAAGGTTTACTGGGGAGCACTGCTGGGGTCAACACCTGTTGGAGAGGGGAGGGGAGGGGAGGAGAGGCAAGGAAAGGAAGCAGAGAAGCTGGGCTGCAAGAGGGTCACAATAAAGCCTTCAGCGGATCCCCAGGGAGAGCTGAAGCTAGAAGGTGGCTCTGCAGTTACCCAAGCTGATGAGGAAGGGTCTTCGCACCCCTGCATCCACCAGTCAGTCACTGGACAAAAGTTGCCCCAGGAAGGGGCAGAACTTGAATAAATCCCTGCTGCTAGGGGAGTAAGTGCTTAGGTCCCCAAGGGGCTGTACAAGACAGCCACCCATTATTAATTTTATCAATTAAAAAAAATCACTGGATCTAACCATACAAACTTCTAAACAGACAGTTCAAAAATAAAGAAAAATCCTGACATATTACTATTTCTATATTATAGAACTACCAGTTGGTGTTTATGATGTCTTACATAATCATACTGTTTTTGATAGGAATAAAAGAATGGAAGATCAAAATTGCTGAGTTTCAAGCAACATCGATTTTAAAATGATATTAGAAAGTATAAAATGCTACTCAAAAAGAAAAAAATAAAAATTCTAAGCAGAACTACTTGCTTATTATTTGCTGTTTAATTATTTTAGTTGGGAAATATTTTCTAATGAAAGAATATATTTGTAAACAAAACCAGTACCACGTTACCATTTCAAGATACTCTGGGAAATACTACATGGGAGTGGTTACCTCTATAACTACTAACTCTGAAGACGAGAATGAAAGCCAGTTTAGAAACAGGTGCAAATGTATGTCACCCTTTAAGTCATGTAGCCGAAAATGCAGAAGTACTGATGGTGAGTATTTAAAATTGTTGCACTAGAGTAACTGAGCATTTCCAAGGGGCGCTTCACAGAATACGATTCCAACAGATAGTAAGGCACATTTAACAAAATCAGTAAGTTGGGGAAAATAGGTTAAGGTTAAAAAGTTTCTTTATTGCAGGACTTCTCAGAGTGTTCATTAAACATTATTTTTGAGTATGGCATTCCCAAACTTACTTTTTCTTGGACAGAACACATTGGGAAATGCTATTCCCAATCATTTTTATTATAAACATGCTTCTAAAATGTGGATTCATTTTTAATGCCCTGGTTTCCGTTGAGCATTAAAATAAGAAAGTGGCCCTGGCTGGTAGCACAGTGGATAAGGTGCCGGCCTGTGAACCCAAAGGTCGCAGGTTCGATTCCCCAGTCAGGGCACATAACCAGGTTGCAAACCAGGTCTCCAGTCAGGTCTGTGGCTGGAGGCAGGTGAAAAGCAACCGTACATTGATGTCTCTTTCCCTCTCTGCCTCTCTCCCTTCCCCCCTTTCTAAAAAATAATGAAATAAAATCTTAAAAAAAAAAAAAAAAGTGGCACTGTGTGCTCAGGCTCCTAACATTCTCTAGAATTGAGAGGATGAACTGGGCTCACTAGTGACTATGAAGTTTCCATGGATGAGCTCTTTTCTAGGTCAAATACATACATACCCATACATACACATACATACATACACACACACTCATATACATATATGGTCACATAAGAGGGCAAAGCAAATATTCAAAATCAAATCAGGCCCTGGCTGGTGTGGCTCAGTGGACTAAGCGCCATCCTGCGAACCAAAGGGTCGCTGGTTCAATTCCCAGTCAAGGCACATGCCTGGGTTGCAGGCCAGGACCCCAATTGGGGGGCGTGCAAGAGGCAATCACACATTGATGTTTCTCTCTTTTTCTCCCTCCCTTCCCCTCTCATTAAAACTAAATAAATAAAATCTTTAAAAAGAAGAAAACAACAACACAAATCAGGTCACATGAGAGCCAAAGAGGTTTGGGGCGCACCTGGAGGCTGAAGCATGCTCGCAGATGAACGCGCTTCTGTGGCTGGACATCACTCTCCACCCCCAGGGACCTGACCTCTGTCCTTGAGGCACAGGTGTCAAGCATCCCAAACTGAACAGTAGCAAATGGATACCAATCAGAGGGAATTTCTTGGTCTGATCCAAGTTCTAGTTTGTATGACAAACAATGGGGATGATCAGGACCTTGAAGAAAAAATCGTATTGTCAGTTGGAAGTATTCCTATGGCCACTGAACATTTCTCGTTAACATAAGAGGCACTTATCCTGCTCTTTAATAAGCAATCCCATTAGTACTACGGCAATGTGAATCCCATTTGAGCAAAGTACCATCAAAATTCACAATTCTGCTCTAACTAGGGGAAAATCTGAGATTTTTAAGTACTAGCTTTAAAATAAATACTTTATTAGTATATACATGTGTATATTAAGTGCTAAAAATGTCTTCAGTTAGAACTATGCTGTTTCTTCTTTATTTATGTTGCATGTTATTATTTGGCTACAATGTGTTTAAAATCTGTAAAAGAAAAAACTCTCTTTAGCTCTTACAATAATTCCTAATTTATTCATTTCCCTACCATTCTTCTGTATTGATAGTATCTACAAAGGCAAACTTCAGCCTAAATTGGACCACATTATAAAAAATTCTGATTATTTTAAGTGAAACTGAATGAAACTTTTATTACAATTCAGAAAATACTCTAGGCCAAGAATTCTTTTTTCAGTAGAACAGATTATATTTTAGTACATTAATTTCCACTCACCCTGCTTAAAACTTTAATGGAAACAGATGTACAGAGTAGAAGAGATGAGCATATTAAGTTTTCAATGTTTTGAACCTAATATTTATTTTCACTTAATCCAACCTGTCATTTATTGAACATCTACTCTGTCAGGCCAGGCTCTTTGCCAGACCTAAGAGTATCTAAATGCAATTTTTTTTTAAGATTTAATTTATTAGCTTTAGAGAGAAGGGAAGGGAGAGAGGCAGAGAGGAAGATAGACATCCACGTATGGTTGCCTTTCACCTGTCTCCAGCTACAGACCTGGCTGGAGACCTGGCCTGCAACCTGGTTATGTGCCCTGGCTGGGAATTGAACCAGCGACCTTTGGGTTTGCAGGCCAGTGCGCTTTATCCACTGTGCCACCAGCCAGGGTTAAATGCAAAAACTTTAAGTGTGGTCATGCCACATGTGTGTGTGTGTTTTGTGATAAAATAAAAACTAATCCTGGCTGGTGGCTCTATGGAAAGGCACCAGCCTGCGAACCCAAAGGTCACTGGTTTGATTCCCAGCCAGGGCACATAACCAGGTTGCAAGCCAGGTCTCCAGCCAGGTCTGTAGCTGGAGGCAGGTGAAAGGCAACCATACATGGATGTTTCTCTCCCTCTCTGCCTTCTTCCCTTCCCCTCTCTCTAAAAATAATAAAATCTTTTATATATATATATATATATATATATATATACACACACACATATTTTCACTGTAATCAATGTAACTCTTTAAATGTCTTATGATTCTACTGCATTTTCCACAGCATCTACATATCCAATGGAGCTATCTTTACTTAAATAAATGTACGAGGTGACAGTCATTTCAAAGCCATATTAAACCACTGTAGCACTGACATAGCTTTAGAAAGAACATTTCCATCAGAATATAGCTTTAGGCACAAAAACAGGAGTTTAAAGGATTTCACTTAATTCTTAAAAGATAAATTGCCCTTCAGTCCTTACAACCTGTTTCTTGTAGAGAGACTAATAGAATTCTAAGGCTGTAAAAGGCCTGGAAAAGTCATCAATCAATTAACGAACAGAGGCTCATTACCACCTCCACTTCTTACAAGTAGGGCAGGACCACAGTGGCCTCTGAGGTGCTGTAAGCTACCCAGCTCCCTGCAGGCAAGCGAGAGCTTTATTCACACACACATACCCAGGGGAGATTCCACAATCCATTACCGTCTCTAGTCTTCTGCCTGCAGTGAGGATACAGTAAGTTCATTTAAACGTAATTCAGGAACTCTTACATCCTTTATGACACACAGAGCTTAAGAATACAAACTCTGGACCCAGGATGCCCAGAGTCTAATCCCAGCTGCGCTACTTGAATAGCTGTGTCATCCCAGGCAAGTTACTTGATCTCCCTGAGCCTCAGTTTCCCCATCTGAAAATGGGGTTGATGGTGCTGATAATAACAACATAAACCTTACAGGATTGTTGTGAGGATTCAACAAAGCAGTCAGTGGACCTCGAGCAGTAGAACCGTGGTGATACAGATAGAAGAGGAATATGTATGATTACTTTGCAAAGTATTATTAGATTACAAATCCAACTTATTATTTAATTACTATAATTTTGCTAATGAAGTGACTGAATTCTACTGAAAATTATACTGGAGATTATCTAATTTGATATTCACACTTTAAAGACAAAAACTGTTTTTGGAGTCTTTTGCCATCAAAATTACCCAAATTGAAGACCTACTGTTCTAAAAAATAATAAAAACAAAACCCTTCTATTTCCTTTAATAAACTGTTCCTTTAAGTTTTCTGGCATATTTTCCCTGGCTTTTAAAAACTCTAAATACTCTACAATGTTTGATAACATGCTCCCTCTTCAGACTTTGATCTCCATAAGGAGAGGTATCATGTCTGTCCCTAGGACAATGCCTGGCATGTGTGGAACTCAATCCATACTTGACAAATTCACCAAAAAAATCTGAGGAAAATCGTGTAATTTATCTCAGTACTGACCAGCAGGGGGCACTCTTGGGCTTTGGTAGTTGTTATTCTCTTACCATAACTTTCTCAAGACAGGGAATGCAAATTATATCTACTTAGGTCTACTCCACTAGGTATCTATCTGGTCCCTCTAGAACCAAAATATTTCACATCTGAGATAGAACTGTTGAGAGTTGCAGGATATAAATGGATGGAGAATGACACAAGTAGAGGAGAATAAAGCAACCAATGTGCTGGTGACAGCAGAGAGGAAAAGCAAAGGCAAATTATATTTAAAATTGGGAAGGTTGAGAGAGAGATTTGTTCGTTGACCCTCCACCACTCCCACTTCCTTTTCTAATTGTATTCTACCATCTGTACCTCCTTTGGCTAACAAAGTTCCCATTCATTCCCTGGTTTTCCTCTTCTTCCTTTCTTTCTCCACCCACCTCTCTTTCCCAACCCCCACTCCTCCTACCTCAAAGCCTGTCCTCAGGAAAATCTCTGTTCCTTTGCTGTCATTCATATCTTACTCTAAATGAACTACCTGAGCTGTCTGCCCAAGGCCAACCTTTGCTGCAAAATGAAGGACCTGCCCACTCTTAAAGAAATGATGAAGGCATAGGACAGGACCACAGGATCCCACCCAGAGCCACACTGTGCCCTCCTGACTCCGACACAGCCCACTTGTCTTTTCCCTGAGCCTCCTCTTTGTACACAGACCAGATCTGAACAAAGCAGATTTGATCCCAAAAGGTTTATGCAGTAAATTATCACTGGAATGCTTGTAAAAATGTTGTTCTGTGCGGGCCTGGTGCTACAAAAGTCTTCAAAAAGAATCCTGAAGACCAAGTTCAAGTCCAGCCCCCTCTCTGGGAATACACACTATTGTTATTGTCCTCAGTGAGCTCAACCGCTAGTAAATACAGGTAGGAGGATAAAAACAGAGCTCCAGGAGACACAGAGATAGACAGCATGGGGTAGGGTGATCTCTGTTTAGGGGACCATAATAGATTCCACAGGAGAGGTCCCAGATCAGTAGTTCTCAACTCTGGCTGCCTGGGAGCACCCATACCTGGGCCTCCCCCGACAAGAGGGCCATGGCTGGAAGGGGACCTAAATATGATGTTTTTAAAGTTCTAATGAGTCTATGGACTCTGACAGGCAGCCAGAATTAGGGAAACAGATTTTAAAAGAAAGAGTATAGCCCTAGCTGGTGGCTTAGTGGATAGGCATCAGCCTGCAAACCCAAAGGTTGCTAGTTCAATTCCCAGTCAGGGCACATAACCAGGCTGTAAGCCAGGTGTCCAGCCAGGACCACAGCCAGAGGCAGGTGAAAGGCAACCATACATGGATGTCTCTCTCCCTTTCTTCCCCACTGCCTGCCCTTCTCTCTTAAAAATAATGAATAAAATCTTTAAAAAAAAAAAAAGGAAGAGTAATGATAAGGATCCCAGGCCATCTCAGTTAACGGCACCATTGTCCATCTATTATTTCACAAAGCCAGAGACCCTGCCTCCTCCCATCCTCTCCCTTTCCCCCAGGCCCACAAGTTAGCTGTCATTCTCTTGGGGACACCTCTTCTGAATTTCCTCAACCCCCAGTGAAAGGCAGTCATTTCATACAGCACAGAGCAAAACCCTGAGGAAGATGAGGTACTGGCTAAGAATAAGGATGACAGATCTTTAAAGGAACCTGATGTCAAGAAGTCAACTACAAATTTTCCCTCAGCGCCACCATCCACAACAAAACCCTAGCCTAGGATGAGAGGTATGATATTTTAAAATATTTAAAGCTAGCTTATCTGGTAGAAACCAGCACAAGAGCATGCAATCAGCCAGCTGTTTAACTAAATGTTCCATCTCCCACCCAGCAATGTATAAGTATGTCCTCAGCTGACTGAAGTTACCATCTGCCTCAGCCTGGTTTCAACCCAAGGAGGAGGGTAAAAACATTGAAGCTATTTCACATAAAAATCAACTTGGGGTGTTGAATATTTACTTGAATGCTTGTCAGGAAGCCGGTCTATCTTCCATACTACAGCCCGGTAGGCACTCTCATATTTTGCTGACCCCACAGTGACCTGTATGACAGGTTCAGATTCAGGTTCATGTAAGCTCCCCAGACATGCCCGGCGGTTCATTTTGGCTTTCAGGGACTTCTGCCTCTGGAGGTTCATGGTCCAGAGAGCCTTGATCCATTGCGATGGGACAGGAAAGTGAATCATTATGTTGTCACAGGACCTGGCCTGAGATGATCTCTGAAGCGACGGGGCCATGTTGACAAAGGCCTGAAGTTCCACATATGCCCCCTGGACAACCACTGCTGACTTCAGGGAAAAGGGAAGATCCTCCCCTTCGTACAAGCTCTTGAAACGCATCAGCTCAAACCGGCAGGCATCCAGAGGTACAAACTTAATGATCCTTGATTGCTCAAATTCTTGTGCTTTCACACATTTGTGAAAATGATATTCAAGAATATCAATCCCCTTCTTTTCTGGGTCTGTTTCAAAATACTGTTCATTTCGCTTCTGCAGCTCAAGATCATTCAACGTTAAAAAGCATTCCGTGTTCCCATTCACAAAGCAGAGGCAAGAGATTTGAGTTATGACAGCACTTTCAACCAGTTTTCCCTCTTCTTTGGTGATTCTACCCCAAAAGTTGTCCACAATTTCAAGGGAAAGTTCTTGTTCCTCATAGTTCTTTTTGGGTTTTGAAACAGTTGGCAGTTTCACCAGCTCCTCTTCCACAGTAGTGAGAAAATCGAGGAAGTCACGGTACTCTGTGGACCCCAACTTGAGCATCTGTTCTATGTCTGGCTCGTGAACTACTTCTGCCTTAGAATGGTATTTTCTTTTTTCGGTGTAAGACACATGTTCAATCTTCACAGTATGGATTTTTCCTGCCACACTAAAGTTCTCAATTTTGGGTTCAGAAAGTCGGCATTGAGGATCAAGCTGTAACTCTTTAAATGGTTTTTCTAACCCCTTTTCATAATACATTTGCAGAATTCCTCCAGGTAAGACTTTTAAGAAAATGGGTCCCCACTGACGGGAGGACATCATGTTCTTCTTCTCGGGAATTCTCAACATGAAAGACCATCCGGGTTGGGGCTGACTCCTGAAGAGAGTGTGGGGGACAAAGGAAGAAGCGGTACCTTCAGCATAGAGACATTGCAGAGACAAATTTCCAAACGAATCTTGGTTCTCAGCTGATTGGAGATGTTCAAGCCTCTTACAGATGTAGTTGAGTGAACACTGATTTAGGCTTTTTTGATCAATGGGCATTTCTTTGTCTTTTAATGGGAACCCCTTTCTGCTTCCTGGAGGATCCAAGGTGAACTGGGAGGCACTGCCTTCTCCTTTCCAAAATGGACTTGAAAAGGCACAGTCGTCCCGAAAATACTGAAACTGGGGAGCATCACTTTGCAACCCTAGGCTTTCGGCCTGTGAAGAACTAACTTCCTCTGGAAGGCCCGCTGTGGGAGTTGGATGCGTACACAAGAGGTCACTGGGTAAGGAGGCGTGGGATGAACAGGCTGGTTGAGTAGGCAATATGGAAGAATCTGCTCCAGGTGCTGTGAGAGGACTGTTTGAAGATAATTCTGGAATAGGATAGAGCACATGAGTGCCTGCTTTGGGGATGCCAGGAATTCCTGGGAAGTCTTTGGTAGGTGTAGAAAGAGGTGAGTTACTAGGAGGCCCTGGACTAAAGTAAAAGTCTATGATGGGAGAGGGGAGGGGGGTACTACTGGTGGAGGAAGATCCACTCAGAAATTCCTTAGGACCAGAAAGGTTCAGCTTAAGTCCGTTTGGCCGACAGAGGCCTTGATTTTCCAGAGGGAAATTCTTTGACCTTTGAGAAGACTGAAACTCAGGATCATCATCAAATGTGACCCAGTTGCCTGGGTTTGTAGAACACATTTTTGAAATCAGATTGTGATCTTGTCAAAAAGTCAGCTGTGTTGTCTCTGTCAAAGGAGAAAGAGAAAATAAGAATATAAAATAAGGGGAAAATTTTAAGTTACTATAGTCTTTAGTTGTGAGAAATACTTGGATTTAAAAGCACATAGGTTTACAAATTAACTGAATTTAAAGTAATTTTTAAAACTATAACACTTTTGATAACTGAATGGATTTAAATATAAAATCTAATGATATACTGTGACGATAAGAGACTCATTTTAGATTTAAAGACACATATAAGCTGAAAGTGAAAGAATGGAAAAAATTTTATGCAAACAGAAATCAAAAGAGAGCAGAGGTAGCCATACTAATATCAGACAAAATAACTGAGTCAAAAACTGTCAAACAAGAGAAAAAGAAGGATATTATATAATAGGTTCAAACTTACCAGAAAGATCTAGGATATATCACAGGTCAGGCCACACAATAAGTCTTAACAAATTCAAGATTGAAATCATACCAGGTATCTTTTCCACCATAATAGGAAAAAAAAAAAAGGAAACTGGAAGTCAACAGCAGAAGGAAAACTGGAAAATTCACAAATATGTAGAAACTAGAGGGGTGGATGGGTCAGAGGAGGGCAACTAGGGGGAAAATTTGGGCCAACTGTAATTGAACAACAATTAAACTTAAAAGAAATTAAACAATATACAATGTGTCAAGAAGAAGTCAAAACAAAATTAGAAAATACCTTGAAACAAGCAAAACTTAAAACACAATATACCAAAAATTATAGGATGCAGCAAAAGTGCTTCTAAGAGGGGAGTTTATGGTAATAAATGCTTACACTAAAGAAAAATGTCTCAAAAATAAACTAACTGCCCTGGCTGGTGGCTCAGTAGACAAGGCGCTTCCCTGAGAACCCAAAGGTGGCTAGTTTGAGTCCCAGCCAAGGGCACATAACCAGGTTGCAAGTCAGGTCTCTGCCAGGTCCATGGTTGAAGGCAGGTGAAAGGCAACCATACATTGATGTCTCTCTCCCTCTCTGCCTCTCTCCCTTCCCTTTCTCCTTACATCTATACATCTATTAGGATGGTCATTACTGAAAAGAAAAAGAAAAAGAAAAAGCACAAAACAACAACAAAAAAGTAAATGTTGGCAAAGATGTGGAGTAACTGGAACCCCTGTGCACTATTGGTAGAAATGTAAAATAAAAAACAGCATAGCAAGGCCTAGCTGGTGGTTCAGGGGATAGGTGCCGGCCTGTGAACCCAAAGGTCACTGGTTGGATCCCCAGCCAGGGCATGTAACCAGGTTGCAAGCCAGGTCTCCAGCCAGGTCTGTAGCTAGAGGCAGGTGAAAGGCAACCATACATTGATGTTTCTCTCCCTTCCTTCCTCCCTCCCTGCCCTTCTCTCTAAAAATAATGCTATATCATCTAGGAATTTGTAAGTACAGTCTATGGTGCTTATACAACAATGAACCACCTAACAATAAACTTCTCAGAACATCCTCGTTGTTAGAAACAAAGAGTAGAATGGTAGTTACCAAGGGCTGGGGGGAGAGGAAAAAGGGGCATTGCTATTCAGTGAAAATAGTTTTAGTCATCATAATATAAAACAATTTAGAGATCTGTTTTAGCTGTTATAATACTGCTATAAACATTTGTGTCTAACTCTTTTCTTTTTTTATGTATTTGTTTCTCTTGGGTACATACGTAGGTTTGGAAAGCACTCGAATTTGAACACAGGTCACTTCATGCAAATCAAATACACATCACTTATTGAAATTACTCTAATGACATCAAAAAATGATAAGCTGTACAGAACCCAGCACTGACCTGGGGTTGGGTATAACTGAAACACCTGAGCACTGCCCTGCCACTCACTTGGAACATTCAGCCATTAGACTAGAATCATCTCTGAGTTTCTCTCCAGTTCTAAAACAACTCTATGGTAATTGACATCCAGTTGCATTTTCTTCCAAAAGCAGAAATTGTGTTACCACTGGGAATTTTTTTTTTTTTTTTTTTTTTTTTTTTTTTTTTTACCACACTTCCAAACTGACAGAAAGTAAAGCTGCATAAAATCTACTGGTGTGAAAACTCAAAACCTGCTGGAATAAAGACCATGAGCACGGCTATTTTCTCCCTCCCTCCGGCCTTCTCCCCTCCCCTTGCGGATAATGAAGGCTCACGCAGAGCAATCATTCAAGCTTGGAAAAGAGCCAGCACAAAGGGAGGGCTGAGGACAGGGTACACTCAGTGTTGTCCTTTGCTAAATCCGCACATTCCTGAGGGAACAAAAACACACGGTGGATGGAGCAGCAGCCCAGGCCAGCTGACTCTCTGGAGGGCGCTCACTGTCACCGCATGCCTGGGGGCTGGAGTTGCCATCAGGCACTTTCCCTTCAGGGCAGGATGAGCAGGAGTCCAAGGGACTGGCCAGCAGCCTCGGAGGCCCGAGAATCAGCAGCAGTATTTCTCAACGCATCCCATCTTACTCTCTTCAGGAGGAATCCAGCCAATAAAACTCCTCATAGAGGAAGAAAGATCCTGTAAATGTTTTCCTTTAATTCGGTTCAGTAAAAACAAAACAAAAATAAAAACCAAGAGAAGAAATAAGCCAGCTCAGACTGATTCCTATTCTGATCTATACCAAATGTTTGGCCTCATCCGTTTTCCATGGGTAACTTCAAAATTTGGGATACGGAATATTGGTTTCTTCGAAGTTTTTGCTTAGTAAGGGGGGAAAAGTGATTTCCATAAACCAGATCAAGAAATCAATCTCATTACTTTGGATGTGACCCCTGAACTTTGGAAAGCTCAGCTTGCAAAATATCTCCTATATGCAAAGCACTCTTCTCCCTATGCAAGACTCTTCCATGGAAGCACCCAGCCAACGCAATGTGAGTTCAATGCGGCCAAACAGAATTCTGTATTGTGCCCAGGAGCCCAAACCTTTGTCCCTGTTTAAAAGGCAGGACTTCACTGCTGCTCTGCAGTGAATGGCTGAGACTCCAGCTCCAAGGTCAAAGGCAGGTTTCCGCTATACTCCTCTTTCTCCTTTTCTCTATCCCTCTGGCTGCCTTTTCTTACCAATCCTTTATGCTCATTTCCATTTCTCTCTTACCTCTTTTGCTCCTCTCCTCTCTGTGACATCATCCTTCTAGTCTGGTCTCAAAATAGCAATCAGTCAGCTTTTCCAAAGTGAATAACTAGAAGCAATTCTATCAAGCACTTTCCTTCCCTTCTAACCCATCCCTTTCCTCAGCAGGGACAGAGGGTCACGTCCTAGCCAAAACCTTGGTCTGTCCAAGGCCTATTGGGTCTCAGGGAAGGATGAAAAAGCTCAGAGTCTAGTGGTCTACAATGTGTCTTCTTTTAGTCACCTACAAATTCACCCCATCTACTTCAAGACTCTGGAGTCTAAAAGTATTCAAGCAGCAACTTCTACTTAAATAAATAAAAGTATTTATTTTTTTCTACTCTGCAAATGGGGTAAGATCTAAATATGTATCTGTGCCTCCCAGAGGACCCCAAGTCCTACCAGATAGAAAAGGAAAATGTATCATGGTAGAAATTTCTGGAACTCAATCTCTGAGGCTTGAAGGTTTCTTGGGGAGTGTTTGCTTCCCCTTAAGACTATTAGACATTCCTCTTGCCTATTTTCCAAGCAGCATCAGAATGCATTGAACTCAAGATCAAACCAAGTAAATGAACACGCCTACTCACATTGGAAAATAACAGGAATATAGGTAGACCATGGTTTTCAACCTCTTACCTCAACACATGAGATGGCATCCCAAAGCCTAGCACATTCTCTTGAATGTACCCAGAATCTAACAACTCCCCCAACATTTAGAGAAGCCTTAATTAATTATTCCCATATGCTAAGTGTTGGATCAGCAAAAGAGGGGCCCAAGCCACAGCCAACATGAGAAAGGCTGCACTTAAGTACAATTACTGCATCCCACTTCTTTCTTCCACTTAAGAAATCTGACTAGAATTCTCTAAAAATACTGTGGGAATTATCATAAACACATTCTAAATTGTTTTAAAAATGAAATCTTTCATAAACAGCAACACTTTAAATATTAATAATGCAAATTATTTGCAATAAGAAGCACTTGGTATGAAAATATGACCTCACCAAAAAAAAATTGGGGGCTAAAAATTTTCAAGTTATCCCAGAAAAAGTTTATATTCCTTGAAAGTCAGAGTTTTTCAGGGTGGGATCACATCTCATTCATTAGGGCACTTTCCACATTGCCTACAAATATCTGACATGTGTACGTAGCTCAATAAATTTTTGATTGAATAATTTTAAATGGACTATTAAGTTTTCTGTAAAGGATCTCATACTGCCTTCCCCAGTTCAAAGAATCATTGAACTTTAGAGTTAAGCAGGAATTGGAGATATTCTGTTCAATCAACCACACCAACAAACATTCATCAAGTACCATGTGCTCATGGTATGCTAAGTGTTGTATGTGCATGACTTCATTTAATTCTCACAATCCCATCTGGTAATAATGTCATCATTTTATAGAAGAGGAAACTAAGGTCAGATAGGTTAAGCTACTTGCCTTAAGCCACCCATTCAATTACACAGACCTGGACTCTGAGCAGGCAGGTCTGTCTGACCCCAAAGCCCACCTTCAACACCATCCATCACCCCAAAGGCCCCTAGAGATCTGATGACGGACTGTGTCAGTGTCCTGACTGCCACTTCCAAGTCCTTTCCACTGCTCCACGCTTCACTAAGGAGAAAGCTCCAGGGTACATGCCACCACTTCCTGGCACTGGGAACTCTCTAAACTGGAATGGTTCTGTTCTCACCTGAGAGGAACCTACTTCTTCACAAAGCCCAGTGCATGCATCTGTCGCCTGGACACCCCGGGTGTTCTTGAGACAGTTTTCCCCATGACTGCTCAAGAACAACAACAGCTCATTATCCATTTGGGTCAATTCTAAGACTGGCTTTCATCACTCAGCCTACCCTATTTCCTGTCCCTTCTTGTCTGCATTCACGGGCCAGCCCACCCTTAGGGATGAACAATTTTTTCAGACTTGCTGCCCAACAAATGCATTTTGGTGCCACCTGCTTTTTCAGTGGCAGTCTTGGTAGACTGAGTCCCCAAACTTGGTTTAACTCCCTGCATTGTCCTTCTCATGCCATCCCTGAAACCCCTCTATTTTCAAGAGTCTACTTCTGTTCTTTGCCTTTTTCCTTTGCTTCTATCCAAAACCATTCAAAGAAAAGTATAAATATGAAGTTCTACCTTATCCTGCAGACTGTCAAAATCAGATTAGATGCACTTGGCTGTTGAATCAGCATTCCAAATTATCTGCAGCTGAGGACTGTCCCACTCCAGCATGACACCTATGGAAAACAGCACCTTGTGGAAGGACCCCAGAGTCGGGCATCTCTGCATCTGCCAGGCTGGGGGAGGCCTGACGCTAAGAGTGTTCAGCAGAGCACTCAGGGAAGCATCATCACACCACCTCCCACGAGCCATCCCACCAGAGCTGTCATTGTTGAGCTGACTTCCTACTCAAGCCTCATGAACACATCTGGACCCTCAGCAACGCCCTCGCCTTGGCAGAGGGCTGAATTTAGTCCTTTATGCCTGCGACTTTTTTGCTCTATAACAATGCTGCATATTCTAGAGAAGGAATGCCTTCATGTCCGTGTCTGTGTGGTTTCCTTGGCTGTCCCCCGTATAAGGAATTCTCTGACTCTCCCCAGGGCTGGACTCCTTAACCGCCCTACTGAAACTAGACTGAAGGTTTATCTGCAAAGCCTCCCTGTTGCTTTGCATGGTTAGAGGTCTGCAAAAGTAACCCTCCTTGTTATTCTGGGATGCATACCCCAGAAACAAACCCAAGTCAGGGAGAGCCCACTGTGCACATGCATCCATGAATTTTCTTAAAGGTTGCTATGAATTTAAAATCTATTCCTATAGAATGTTTCCCCTTAAAGAGGAGACTAAAAGTTTGACACAGAAACAAACCACAAGACAACACAAAACCCTAAAGGGAAAATGCTTGCAAAGTACACTCTCACCTTAGCTCACAGAAGTGCCCACTACATGTACTGCATGTATTATGAACACATATATTCTGCAGTCTATAATATTTAATCACAAACATGTGTGGTATGCAATTCAGCTATTCAATTCATAGCTGAATCTATATTTATAATATTAATTCATATAGCTGAATTAATATTATAAAATATTAAACGATAGCAAAACCTATCCATGCCTTCAAATATAATCCATGGGTCTAGTGAGCTCCCCCACCTCACACCTCCCGTCACATTTAACTCCCCTTTTCCAGGACGAATTTGGTACCCAGCTATTATTTTAACTTCGTTTTACTAATCTGCTTATATCCTAAATTTAGACAGTAGTATGAACAGATACCAACTCAAACTGGCTAGTCCCAGAAGATGGTCTTTGCATGAACAAGGCAAAGATTTAAGGGTAGGTGGGCATTGGACTTCAGGAGTCTTATTCTTCTCATTATGACAGCTTTATAGAGTGTCCATACCAGGGTCATGTCACTGTCATAATAGATGCTATGGAAATTTGCTAAACAGTCTGTGAGCCTCAGTTTCTTCATCTGAAAAATGGTGATAATATCTGCCTCCCAGGTAAATTGCCTCATAATAGGTATTCAATAGATGAGCAATTTTCCCTCCTCTCTTTCCCTGTCTACCCTCTCTCCCATTCTGGCCTTCCGTTGTTGAGTCAAAAAGAAATAAAGGAGCCCAGATTCTGGAGTCTGCTTTTGTATCCAGTCAACTTGTTAAAAAACCACTTCTATAACTCTTTCTCCATCCTCTCTGGCACATGACCATGCCTCTGCCTTGTGGTCGTTTTCTGTCAAGACCTATCCTTGTGCCCAAATCCCCACTCAGGGTTTCTCCTTGAAGAAAGCATCTCCCAAAGGGGTGAGAAGTTAACAATGTGGGAGAAGTTAACAATGTGGGTCAAAGGCATTTGAGAAATTCTAGTTAAATAAGGATTTACAAGTCTCTTCATGGCGATCCTTCCCCTACCCATAGATTACTCACATCCTCATGGCCTCCAAGAGGGAGTAACAGGCAACTAGCTTTCCATATGGAGTGTGCTTCAGAACATTCTGGAACGTGCTATTCTAAAATAAAGTACCTTAGGCCAGAAAACACAAAGTTCACCTTTAACTTGACATCTTGGCCTTTTCACTCTGTTGCCAGCTTCTCTGCTCTGACCATGAGGATTGGGCTAGACCTGCAGGGGATGCTGGTGAGAGTCCAACCACAAATTGCTTTCTCATTCTCCAGCAAGAGAAAAATCAACGTGCAAGCTGTATGTTGCTAAATGGAGGTGTGAAAGGAAAAGCATTACTTAAGTAAGTCAGCTTGCCAGAGATGTCAGAAGTAATCAGAAAAAAGACAGATCAAAAGTGACATAGTCCCAAAACACAGCTCACCTCCTCATACAACCACATCAAAATTACAACTAAACTATAGAACAACCATCATTCAGAGCCATCAGAAATTGAGCTGAATGGAAGTCCTATAACTACAGAATTGAAAGGAAAAACTACATCAAGACTGGTAGAAGGGGTGGAGATGCAGAACGAGCTGGTCCCACATCCACGTGAGGCATATCTTAGGAATAAGGGGTCCTAGCCCCACCCAGCCCACCAGTGCCAGGAAAAGAAGTCTCCATAACTCTTGGCTGTTAAATTCAGCAGGGATTGAGGCTGTACATGGAAAGCAGGACTGAGCTAAGATGGTGTCAGTCCTGTCAGCTGAGACAGCATCAAGAGAAGCCATGTTTACAGCCAGCGCAGTATAGCAATGACTCAAAAGGATGGTGCAACCTGTCTAGCAGTCATAGTGCAATGGAGTAGACAACATGTGCTTATCCGGAGAGTAAACACCACACTCTGAGCATGCTCCATGCAGCGACATAAACCACATGTGCCTTTCAAGGTCGTACAAAACAAAGTGTGTTAACGTTGCAGCACAAAGGTCTTCAGGCGGACTGCTGTGCCGGCTGAGAGGAGCTGAGACAGCTGAGATGCTCCGCTGCTCCGACTGACACTGCCCCACCTCACTGACATTGTTGTGGACTCTGCCTGCCAAGACCCTGACCAGCTGCCTCCCAGACCTGGACCTGGACCTGATTTGGATTCTTGGGACCTGGGTTCATTACAGGTATGGGGTTATTACATATTTGGATTGATTCTGCACTAATAAAAGCTGAGTATGAACAGCACAGTCACCTGTGTCGACTCATTATTATTCCTTAATAAAGACAGTGCCTATAGGCCTGGCAGCTGTATAGGCAGCCTGACACCTCTGGTCTGTGACACAGGCTGGAAGGTGAATTATAGGAAACCGTATCACAAAACATTCGCTCATGACACTGTAGAAGACAGAAACTTCGGGAATCCCAGGCAGTTTCTCTTGATGGGCCTGGGGACGGACTTACTCTGAGTCACTCCCTCTGAGTTCTAGCATCAGGAAAGCATATTGATGCATCAGAGATATACAGGGAGGAGCTGAACTGTCGGACATCAGGGCAAGAGCTTGGGGGGGGTGGGGGCGGTGGCGCTTTTTCCCAGACTGAAGTGCTGGCAGAGGCCATTGTTTCTTTTCTGAGCCCTCCCTGCTACAGAGCCACAGAGCCACAGAGCCAGCAGGTGGGCACCACATCTGATATGCCATCGACCTGGCTCACACTGTTTACCCTGGTGATTCCCTGAGGTCCTGCCCCTTCTCAACTTTTCCAGTGGCTTGTCCATACAAATGGCTTGTCTCGGGCCATGCTTCAGATTTTCCTACATTCTCTCAAATAAGCAATATCTGGCCTCAGTGAGCCCCATACTCTGGCTAAGTTGCTCCAGGCCTGACACTAGCAGTAGTCAGCCTTGGCTCACAGCTTGGCCTTGCCTGGGCCCCTTCAAGCCCAGCACAAGCAACAGCCTAGGTAGCCTGCAGATCACTTGTAGCTTATGCTGTGAGCCCCTGAACAGAACACAGGTAGTAGCTAACCTTGGACATGCCAATGGCAATCAAGACTCAACGACAATGGGAGGGTCTTCATAGCAATCTATTAGATGCAGAGTTCAAAACACTGGTTATGAGGATGCTCAATGAACTTAATGAGAGTCTCAAAAGCATAAAAATAACCCACTCAGAAACAAAGGATACACTATTGAAGAATAATTTATAGGGAATCAACAGTAGACTGTATGAAGATGAAAATCAAATAAGCAATCTGGAATACAAGGAAGCAAAAGATAACTAACAGAGCAGCAAGAAAAAAGAATATTTAAAAAATGAGGATAGTGTAAGGACCCTCTGGGACAATTTTAAGTGTACCAACATGCACACCATGAAGATGTCAGAAGTAGAAGAGACAGAGCAAGAAATTGTAAATCCGTTTGAAAAAAATAACCACAGAAAACTTTCCTAACTTGGTGAAGGAAATAGATATTCAAGTCTAGGAAGCACAGAGAGTTCCAAACAAGATGAATCCAAACAGGCCCACACAAAGACACAATATAATTAAATGCCAAAGGCTAAATACAAAGAGTGAATCTTAAAAGCAGTGAGAGAGAAAAGGGGACCAAAAAAACATAATTCATTTATTTAAAGTTATATGTTTAAATTTCAGTCACCTTCAAAGTACTCTCCATCTGATGTAATACATCTGTCAAGACAAGTTTTTCCACTGTTCAAAACAGTTTTTGAATTTGTCGATTTTGATGCCTTTTAGTGCTTTTGCAAAGTTTTTGTTTCACCTCTTCCATGTCAGCAAAAGTATTTCTCCTTTGAGGACTTTCTTCATCCAGGGAAACAAAAAAAGTCACTCAGGACGAGATGGGTGAATAAAGAGGGTGAGGCACAAGGTCATGCCATTTTCAGTCAAAAACTGCTGAACACTCAGCGAAGTGTGAGCAGGTAGGTTCATAAATCACCAATCATGAAATGGGCAAATCACTGAGTCTTCAACAAAAAGTCTCTGAAGCTGAACGCATCGTTGCACAGCAATGCCATCTGGTACACTGATACAGACAGGTTCCTAAAGTGCTCACCTAGCAGGGCAAGCCTGTACTACAAGACAGTTCCAGTTTTCTTGGGGAACCCCTCATAGTTACCTACAAGGGAGCTTCCATAAGACTGTCAACTGCTTTCTCAAAAGAAACTTTGCTAGAAGGGATTGGCAAGAAATACTCAAAGTAGTGATAAGCAAAGACCTATAACCAAGATTATTCCACCCAGCAAAGCTATCATTTAGAATCAAAAGACAGATAAAGAGTTTCCCAGACCAAAAAAAAAGCTAAAAGAATTCATCATCACCATACCAGTATTATATAAAACATTAAAGGTTCTTCTTTAAGAAGAACAACAATATGAACAATAAAATGACAATAAATACATATCTATCAACAATTAAATCTAAAAACCACAATAAACAAACAAGCAGAACAGAAACAATTGTAGATACAGAGAACATTTTGATGGTTGCCACCAGATCAGAGGAAGACTGGAGGCATGGGCTAAAAAGGTGAAGGGATTAAGAAGTACAAATTGGTGGTTGAAGAATCGTCATGGAGATATAAAGTACAAATAGGGAATAGAGCAACCGAAAAAATAACATATATGCATGACTCATGGACATGGACAATGGTATGGGGATTACCTGAGGGAGTTGGGGAGTGGGTAGAGTGGGGCAAAGGGGGAAAATTGGGACAAGAGTAATAGCATAAACAATAAAATATAATTTATAAAAAGTGAGATATTTCCTTTCTACAAGTGACTCACACGTAAGGTGAAAACCTGAAAACCTGGGACCACATTTGTCACTCATAACTCTGACTCAGCATCATCTATACCACAGGCTCTCAGCTGAAGTGATTTCACTCCCAGGAGACATTTGGCTGTATTTAAAGACATTTTTCATTGTCACAACCAGCAGTATGGAGTGCTGCTAACATCCAATGTGTAGAGGCTAGGATACTGCTAAACATCTTACAATGTACAAGCCAACCCCCACACAAAGGATTATTCAGCCCAAAATACCTCCGGCACCAGGGATGAGAAATCCTGCTTTCTGTTGAGATAGTCAGTGAGATAAGTGTGCCAAGCGGAATGTCCACCTGAAACTGTAAAAGCTGGTGTTCAGGCTGCCTGCCACTACCAGAACCAGTAAGTAGAGACAAGGATGAAATCTGTATGGGACTTTATTCAGATGGCTTTTGGTCTGAGAAAACAGTGGGTTATGTATGCTCAACAAACCATCTTAACATTATTTCAAGCTGAACTTTTTATAAAGAGAAGAAAGGGTAGGTGACGAGTTAGGAAATAAGGTTAGCTGGGTAAGAGCTGCAATCTGGTGGAGATTTTCTTAGCACTTCTTTATCTGATGATAACAATTCTTTATCTACATCACTGGCTTCCCTCCCTGGAACACAATGGCTCAGACACCAGATCCATCACTTACAGACCTCCTGGGACACAAAGGTTGACCTTCTGGAGTCACCTGGTCCTACATTCCAGTTCCTCGAAGAACAGCCACTTGCATGGATCACTTACACCTACCAGCTAAAGCTAAGATCTTTAACTCTTGAGTTCCCCTAGCACATCCTTATGAACAGGTCTACTTTGTAGACAATACATGAGAAGCACAAGTTCAGAGACATGCAGTCCCTAAGGTGGAACACCCAGAAAAAGATACTAACAGAACTGAACCCGTCTCAGGCCCAAATCTCATGTTCTTCCCACTAAACCACAATGACTACCAGCGTGGGAATCACAACAGGAGAATGTATGGATAGAGGAACATTTTAAAAGAGGATCTGACAGGACTTGGACACCAAAAGTGATCTAGAAAACATGGGAAAAAGGGGAGTCTGGCTCTTAGACAAGTAGAGACATGGGAGAGGCAGGAGAGGCAGGAGAAGCAGGTCGGTCACAGGTTGGTCAGGTCTGAGGTACATCCCGGTGAGAATATCTAGCAAGAAGTAAAAACATGAAACCATGTCTAGAGAGAAAACCATAGGTTACACAAGTAGAATTGGGTTGGGAGTGGGGGTGGGGTCTTTATCAGCTAGATGAGGGCTGAATACAGGGGAGTATGAAGGAGGCCACAGGGCACCCGAAGTTAAGAACCCTGACATTTTACAAGAGGAAAAGGAGAAAATAAGTCCAACTGAAAAGGTCAAGGGAAAACCAGAAGGTGCAGGGACCCTCAAGACAGGAAGGAGCGTCCTCATGGGTCCTTGCAGAGCTGAGGAGGGTAGAGACAATAGGAACAGATGACCTCTGGGTGGAGTGATTAGGTCAAGTGACAGGGTTGGGGGCAGCTTCAGCAGAGGGCCAGGATGAGGCAGAGCTGTTAGTCTGGAAGCACAGAGAGGAGGGTGCTGGGGCCTGCGGACAGAGGCCAGGCTTTGCTGCCCACATCTTCGCAACTCCACCTCGATCCCCCAGTTCCTGGGTTTCTGCTGCTCCGGGGCTGCGTATTTTCCTGGTGGACTGGTTTCTGGCAGCCCTAGTAACAGCCTCCTGCCTCTCACCGTCCGGTCTCAGGGGCACTGAAGGGCCCCCAGGCTTCCCACACTCTGAAAAATCCAGCCCACCCCCAACAGGGCAGGGGGCAGACAAGTGAACCTCCTGCGCGCTGAGGGGCTGCAAACAAGGCCTGCTTTCAGAGCTGCCTTCTGGTATTTATATTCCCGTGGGCTCTCCTGTGGGAAGAGCGAGGCACACAGAGACAGAAATGAGAAGGCATTATCTCCTTAGAGGCCCCTAAGGCTGGGCTGGGGTGCAGAGCCCTGTGGTGATTAGATGGCAGCTCCAGGATTTTGATCCTGAATCTTCGGAGGAAACTCTTAAAAAAGATGCGGGATAGTTAGCTGAAGCAGCTGGGCTCAGATCACACATCTTAAATATGCAAATCTCCTCCTTCCCCTCTCCCCTCCAGCAGATAAGCAGCAGCAAGTCCTGGAAATTTAAAGATCTCTCTCTGGTTTTAAATATTTATTGGGGGAAACCAAAATTGGGCACTTTGCTATGAAAAGTAATTTATCTTAATTACCATGCAATTGCATTTAATGTTTTGAGAGGAGGCGGGAGCTAAATGGCCCAGAAAGAATATTCAACACTTTAAAATGTGATTCCTACCCACACATTAATGGTGCTGAGTTGAAAATGGAATGTTCTATATTAGAAGTTAAGGACCAACATCCTGGGAAAGTGCCCCAGGATCTTCACTGTTGGATGCTGGGCTTTGGGGAACACTTTCCCAATGTTCTGCTACAAAGTCTTGTATTACACACCTGCTGCTCTTCATTCAGCAATAGTCACATTGTCTTTTGTTGTGGGGGGTCCTGAGCCAAGCACCGTGCAGGACCACAGAAACAAGTGAGACCTGATTCACTGGTTGTGTGGTGGGGAAAGAAGGGTTGAGAAGTTAGACTGTGTGTAAATTCCAGCCCTGAAACCATTACTGAGCAGCATGGGGCAAGTTACTTTAATTCCTAATTCTGCAAGTCTCAGTTTCCTCAGGTGAAACTGAGGACAAGAGTTAACTTTTAGAGTTCGTTATGGGCTGAATTATGCACCCCAAGATTCAGCCCTAGCTCCTAGTGCCTCAGAATGTGACTATATTTCGAGGTAGGGCTTCTAAAGAGCTATTTAAGTTAAAATGAGGCCATTAGGCTGGGTCCTGAGCCAATCTGACTGGTGTCCTTATAAGAAGGGGTTAATTAAGATGCACAGAGACACCAGGGAGTCAAACACACAGAGGAAAGGCTATGCAAGGACACAGTGAGATGGCTACCGACAATCTGCAAGCCCAGGAGAGAGGCCTCCGGAGAAATCAGACCTGCCAACACCTTAATCTTGGACTTCTTGCCTCCAGGACTGTGAGAAACACATTTCTATTGTGTGAGTCACCCAGTCTGGTATTCTGTAAGGCAGGCCAAGCAAACTGAGACAGGGTTGTTGCACATACTAAAGTAATATCTATAAAAAGGCAGGTGCAGGGGGAGAGCATAAGTAGAGGCTGTTGTTACTATAGAGTCCTGCTCCTAAGGAGCTTAAAACCTGGTAGAAAAAACCACAGAACTCAACAAATGACAGACAAATGTGCTATCTATCTCCTGTGCAAAAGTGCACTAGGAGGTGCAGAGAGGACAGTCCTGGGGAAGGGGAGGGAGGCTACTTTGGGAGGGGGCATCTGCTTCGGCAGACACGAGGCTTCAGTGATCACACCCTCTGTTCAGATTTCTGTGCATTTGGGTCCCATGCCAGTTAACACCAGCATAATGGAATTCCTCTTGTCTGACTTCATTCCCTCCACTAAGAGAACATAATATCCAGTTATGCATGCATTGACCATCCCTCAACAGGTCTCCTCTCTGGCTGCCCAGACGGGGCCACAAGCCACAGAAACAACCTCAGATCAGGGCTGTGTGCATATCCCAAATCAAATTTTGGTTCACCCATGGCCAGTCCTAAGCTGTTGGTGACCACCAAGCTCACCTGGAAATGTCCACATCACTGTGAATACAGAGGCAGGAACCACTGACATCCAGAGAACAAAAACATACTGGCTTTGATGCTAGCTATTCCTGGAAATTCCATGAATGTACATGTACATAAATATGCAATAACTTGAGCAATTCCAGTAATATGGAAAGATTTTTAAAATCACTTATGAAGGTCCTACTTACAAACCAAGTACAGACCATCAATACTTGGACTCTTAGTTTCTAATGCAGGTATCACACAAAATTATATTTGTATCTCTTAAGTCAACAAGTAGTGAGTGCAAAATAGCTGGGAATTTCACTGCATTTCGAAAGCCACTAAAAGCTTTCACAAAGAATTTTGCACTTAGAGCAAAGTCTGATTAGAAATGTGTTTAGAGCCCTGGCTGGTAGCACAGTGGATAAGGTGCCGGCCTGCGAACCCAAAGGTCGCAAGTTCGATTTCCCAGCCAGGGCACATAACCAGGTTGCAAGCCAGGTCTCCAGTTAGGTCTGTGGCTAGAGGCAGGTGAAACGCAACCATACACTGATGTCTCTCTCCCTCTCTGCCTCTCTCCCTTCCCCTCTTTCTAAAAATAATGAAATAAAATCTTTAAAAAAAAAAAAAAAAAAAGAAATGTGTTTAGGGCCCTGGCTAGTGGCACAATGGATAAGGTGCTGGATTGCAAACTCAAAGGACACCGGTTCGATTCCCAGCCAGGGCACATAACCAGGTTGCAAGCCAGGTCTCCAGCCAGGTCTGTAGCAAGAAGCAGGTGAAAGGCAACCATACAGTGACATTTCTCTCCCTCTCTGCCTCTCCCCCTGCCTCTGGAAATAATAAATAAAAATATTTTAAAAATCTTAAAAAAGAAACGTGTTTAGGCCCTGGCCGGTAGCACAGTGGTTAAGGCACCAGCCTGTGAACCCAAAGGTCGCAGGTTCGATTCCCCAGACAGGGCACATAACCAGGTTGCAAATCAAGTCTCCAGTCAGGTCTGTGGCTGGAGGCAGGTGAAAGGCAACCATACATTGATGTCTCTCTCCCTCTCTGCCTCTCTCCCTTCCCCTCTTTCTAAAAATAATGAAATAAAAAATCTTAAAAAAATAAAAATAAAAAAGCAAACCAGTTAAAAATAAATAAATAAGAAATGTGTTTAAGTAGATGCAAATGAATGGATTTGCCAACTGACATTCCCAACAATGGGCATTAATTAACTAGACAGATCTCTACATCTCAACCTGGGGCAACTGAGCCTGAAGCAAACTGTATTCCTTTATCCCAACTCTGAGCCCACATTTAAATCAGTAAATTCTCAGCTTCCCCATGTAGCACCCCAAGTGCCTCTGCACAGCTCTGCAGAGCTCTGCCCAAGCAAGGCCCACAAGCTCCGAACTCCAGACAGATCCAGCCCAGCCTTTAAGATGCTGGCAAGTGTCCACTAGACACCGTCCAGCGCTCTGCTCTCTCACCACGCCCATCTCTCCACCAGACCTTCCTACTGCGGCTCACAGCACACGGGGGCCTTCTGGGTGAGGTCCCACTGCTGGCTCTTTGCCCAGCCTCGGGGCCAGGAGGCCAGTGTTGGGGAGGTTTTGTGCCAGCTCTCCGACTCTGATTGTTACAACACAAAAAAAGTCACTGCTAGCAAGTTTCCAAGGGCCCTTCAAACTGACAACATAGGATGAATTCCTCTAACAGGAGTCTCCCTCAGAGAAGTTTGTGCACGCCTAAGGCTTTCCAACTTAAGCTCTTTAGGGACCGCTCTAATGGCTACAACATGGCAGTAGTGACACTGTGACAACTGTGGGCACAGGTTGGAAGTCACTTAGAAGTTGCCATCTCCTGCTCCTCAAGCGCACGGAGCCACCAAAGAAGAAAGCCAGATTGGACAAAGAAGCCATGTGGAAAAGCCGCACAGGGGCACCGACTTGGACACGGAGCTTTCAGTGATTCTGACTCCAGTCGCCATCCAGCTAACACAACATGACAGACCCTGGGCAAGAACCGCCCAACCCCCAGCACCATCAAAGGTAGCATTAAATTGTGGTTTTAAGCCTCTACGTTTTTTGTGCGTGTGGCAAAATATATGTAAAGATCAAATTTACTCCTTGAGCCACTGTTAAACGCACAGGTGATCTGTGGCCTTCAGCACATCCATGGTATGTTGCGACCACCACCGCCCTCCATCTCCAGAACTTTCATCTCCCCAAACTGAAACTCTACCCATTAAACACGAGCTCGCCATTTCCCACCCCCAGGCCCTAGCAACCCCCATTCTACTCTGTGTGTTCTATGCATCTGACTACACTAACCTCCTCTGACAAGTGGAATCATTCAATATTTGAACCTTTGTGGTGGCTTATTTCTCTTAACAAATGTCACCAAGGTTCATCCACACTGAAGCATGTGCCAGAATTTCCTTTCTTTATAAGGCTGAAATGTTCCATTGTACGTGTATACCATATTCTGTTTACTCATTCACCCATTGAAGAAAACCTTTAGCCCTGGCTGGTAGCACAGTGGTTAAGGCGCCAGCCTGCGAACCCAAAGGTCGCAGGTTCGATTCCCCAGCCAGGGCACATAACCAGGTTGCAAACCAGGTCTCCAGTCAGGTCTGTGGCTGGAGGCAGGTGAAACGCAACCATACATTGATGTCTCTCTCCCTCTCTCCCTCTCTGCCTCTCTCCCTTCCCCTCTTTCTAAAAATAATGAAATAAAATCTTTAAAAAAAAAAAAAGAAAAGAAAACCTTTACATTGAGACGGGCTGTTCTAGAGCAATATATAATTGGAACAGTGGGCAATGTGGCCCTGGGACAGCAGAGCAAGGCCCTCAAGGCAGGTGTCAGGACCTGGTGAGTTTGGCAGAAACAGAGTGCCAGGGCACTGACCCCGAGTAGGTGACTGGCCAGTGACACAGGCTGGGGGTCTCCTGGAGTCTCCATTCTAGGCTGGGAACAACCCCAGGACAAGGACTGGAAGGATCTTATTCATGCCTGGGTTCCCTGCCCTGGCACAAGCTCATAGGCTCAAAAAATGTTTGATGAATGGGTGAAAAATGTACCTGACACTGAAGCCAGGTTCTGACTCACCCCGAGTTTCGTACAGCCTCCTCGTAGGACAAAAACTGTGCCAAGGGAAGCAGAGAAGAACAGCTGCTTCCGACCAGAAAGAAAAGGAGGAGGTGGCAGCAGCAGGATAGTTGGGTGGGGAGAAATTCCTGGCCAGGCCCGGGCTTCCCAGGGAGCTCAGAATCTCTGTTGAAGCGCCCACCCTGACCGAGGCAGCCCGCCATGGGCCTCACCTGGAGGTGAGGAAGTCCCATTAGGAAAGGTGTGTCGGCACCAGGCTAAGCCAGCAGGATGGGGCCTCTTGAGAATCACCCCTGCCCAGCTTGTTGGGCCTAACTAAGTCCCAAGGCTCAGGGTGACAGAGCCCATGCGTCCATTATAGGAGCCCAGGCAGGCCCTAGAGGGGCTCGGCCCGTGGTCACAGTACAAGCTGTGGGATGTACAAAGGGGAACTTGAGCTGGGAGCTGAGTCACATATTTGAGCCCTGGGAGCTTTGGGACAGCAACCTTCCTTCACTACAAGGGGACCCAGGTTGGTTGCCCTAGGACCCAGCCCTCTTACCCACAACCACATTAACCAAGGAAACCCAACCCCTTCTTCCTGCTCCTCTACTCCACTTGGCTACACAACTAGGGTGCCCAACACAGGCCAGGATGCATCAGAGCATGGACATTAACTCCAAATTTACAAAAAGGACTTGTTCCTGGTTGGCTTAAAGAGTGAATGCTAGCCACACAAATGCCCACTTGGGGTTCAAGTTGTGTTTCAACTCCTACATTTAGGTTTCCCAGCCATTAACGATGAAGTAAAACTTCAAGTAATAACTCCAAAGGAGTTTTCCTGTTTCTCTTCAAAGCGCAGACCTTGACAGGGACTGCTTACCGTATAGGAAGCAGTTAGAAGCACCAGTGAAAAACACTCAGAAAACACAGATTTGGAACTTAGCTCAGCTCCTAAGTAACTGTGGGACTTTGAGCAAACCAATTACCCTCTTCAGGCCTTGGTTTCCTAAGCCATAAATAGAGGAAAATACTTTGTATTCCCACTGGTTATGTACGTTAGTAAGAATAAATATATGCGAGATGACATAGAGCTAGAGATATAGATACTGACACACATATATGAGGTCCTCATTAAGAAAATGTATAAATATGCTACAGACTGATTTACATTCCATAGGAGCTTGTTGGTATTTGCTGAATAAATAGACGAATAATCCAAGATTATAGTAAGACTCACATTATAACAAGGGTCCCTCTCCACACTTCAGAATCCCTAGCTAGTGTATCTAATAGATATTAGAATGCCACCTCTCTCCCCAGGAGGCTGAAAGCAGCTTGCACATGTTTTAACAGCCAACTCACCAAGCCTGCACGCTTCCCTCCCCATCCGGCCTTGTATTCTCCCGACCCGCAGGAGCTGGTCGGACCTGCAGGGTTAGAATCTGCTCCACTGTCCACCCCTAGCCCCTGGCCCAGCTCCCACCTTCAAACATGGCATGAGACTGCTTCTTGGACCAACTGCCAAGCCCAGAATGCTAGGGCTCCATCTTCCTTGACACCAGATGGAAACAACCATCCCCCTTTCCTGGTTTTCCTACAGCGTGCGCCAAATGGAAGATTTATGGACCAGGAGCTAGTACGTCTGCTCAGGGCCTCCTCCACCTATGACCTTCACCTGCAAAATGAGGCTCACATGGGCTCTTCCACCTCAAACGGCTCTGGGGAGCATCGTATAAAGTGACAAACTCAAAAGTTTCTTTGAAAAAATAGGAAGCACTCCATAAATTCCTTTGCTCTCATCACTCTTATTAGTTTACTTCAGTGTGATTTCAAACTGTGATCCCCAGAGGCCTTGCGTGGCCCCTGGGGAAATTCTTTCAGGGTACAATGACCAGACACACAGAGAAAAGCTTCATGATCTCTGTGACACCAGTGTTCTGAGCAAATGCATGTGATCTCCAGGACGAGGCTGGGAGGGACGGCAGGAAACCTTGGCTCTGCCAGTAAATTACTGCATCACTTAACCTCTGGGCATTTGTCTTCATAAACACAATGGAGCTGACAAGCCACCCGCATTCCTATTCACCAGGATACCAGAAAGGCAAAGAATTTGAAAACAAAAACATTGACAAGAAAAACCCAAGTAGAAATGTAGTGTTCAGTGAGCATGAAGAGTTGAGAAAGAGATGAACAAGAAAAATGAAAAGGGAAAAGAAACAAGAGAGAGAGGGAGAGCATTTGGGGTGAAATGTGACACTCTTTAAGAAGGCAAGGATGAAATGCCATGGAAGTTTCCAGCACAGAAAGTCCCCCAAGCCTGAAAGCCAGGGTCTGGATTAGGAGATTTACTGCAAAGGCATCAGAAGTTCGACTCCACTGGAGAAAAGTGGGTAAAAGGAAATAAAGTCAGTCCATCACCTGAGGGCATGAATACAAACCAGAGGAACCAAGACTCAATGCTATTTGCTATTACAGCCCAGCTCAGAGCATGACAGATGAGGAACTAATAGGTTCCACTATCTATAAAAATTGTGTAATGTCCCTGGAGAGGCCCTGGCCAGGCCACATCCTAGCCAATGAGGTACAATTCAGGGTGCTCCACTTTAAGAGAAACTTTCAAAGACTAAAGAGCTTGTGCAGAAACCCCTTGTCTTTAACATGACCCTTCCTCCTTTCAGCCTATCCACTTCCTTCCTTAATCATTAAGCCCTTAGGACATTAGATTCTGGTCAGTACCAACCCTTCTTAAGAACAAAACCTTAGGTCTGTTGACCACTGGATTTGAGTTGTGTTTCCGCCCCAGGACCACGAAAGCAGAACCACACGCTCATGAAACAGCACAACACTATGACTGACATCAAGATCTGATACAATGATCCCCAACTCCCTTAACAACTGATTCATAATTTTCCCCTAAATAACCCATCCCCTGAAAGCCATCAGGGAACCAGATCTTTTAGCACAAGTTTACCTGAGACTCCAGTGCCATTTCCTTAACTAATAAACCTCTACTTTCTTTGCTGCAAACTCCTCTTTGCTTTTGATTAGACTTTGATGCACACAGGCGAACTGACCACTTTCGTCCAGTAACAAAAGGCTGGTCACCAGGACAGCAGGGTGTGCTGAAGAAGGGCTCTGAAATCTGAAAGGGTTTCCCTAAATAGGATTTGGGGAGGACCTAGAATCAGAAGAAAACTTTAAACATCATCGAATCTAACCTTCCCAACTGAGGAATCCTGATACATCTCTCCTGTGAAATTATCTAGCTATTGCATAAACCCTTTCAATTGTGGAGGCCTCATCACTTTGTAAGTTCATCTCATTATCATTTGCACAGGATTAAACTCTACTCCCCACTATTAACCCCAAATTAACATCTTCCGGCTTCCACCTATGCTCTGGAGGGATGTAGACTAAGTCGTTCAGACAACTGAAGCTGGTCTTAATGACTTACACCGGGTCCCAAGACCCTCCTGGAAGGGGGACCCATTGCAGCTCCCCTGAAAGCACACTGTCCAGCTCCTTCCATGCTCCTTTCTTGGGATTCTCTGGCCAACTCTGACCTTGCACAAATATGGGACACTAACTACTGCTCCTGCCCGGCTCAGGGAACCTCACCCCATGTTTGCTTTCCAACTAGGTCTTGGCCTCCTGCCACAGTTTGGGAAAACTCTGATCCATCTGTTGGTCTCAGCTTTGCTGCTCTGCCCAGAGCTGGAGGGCTTGTCATGAACGTGCCTCATGATGAGGCTGAAAAATGAGTCCCACATGCATGCCACTTAATGGAAAACAGCTGGTCACTTGACTTTAGGCCGTGTAATAAAAATGGAATCTAGGCTATTCAATAGGCATTAAATACCTTTTCTAACACCTCATATGACAGATGAGAAAAAAAGAGGTACAAAGAGGTAAAATGATTCACTCAGGAAAACACTGCTGGGAAGATGAACATGAACTCTAACCTTTGATTTTCCAGTCCACATTCTTCCTACAGTATCTAGGAGGAAGGGTGGGGGCGGGGATGGGGAATGGGACTACATGGTGACTCTCTTTTTAAGACATTTTGGAGTAAATTTTCCAGTTTGCACATATGTACATTTATTCTTTTTTTGCTCAACAGACATTCACTAAGCACCTCCGACGTGCTTTGTCTATACTCAGATTTAAAGACAGCTTCCCATAGGGATCTACATCTTGGTGTGTGTTGAGCATGCAGTTTGTGTGTGTGAATTAATTCTCTCAGGCATGTGAACGTTCACCCTACCAGCCTGCCACACACCGGTGCAAGTGAAAAATAGGCGGTCATTACCCCAGGCATCATCTGTCTAGCAGGGACAATTCTCAAATGTTATGTTAATGTGACAAAGCCTAATGCGGGGTATTGTGGCACTTCATTAAGATGGGTGACAGTGATGGTGGCAGTCCACAACTGCCCTACTGTGGTAGGGGAAATAAAACAGCTGGTCTGATGGTTTGAAAGGCCCTCAGCAAGCGCAGGTTTCTGAGCTGAGCTGCATCTTGAAGGCCAACGTGAATTGATCAGGCAGAGCAGAGTGGAGAGAGGTGTGTGCGAAGACAAGGAGGCAGGACAGAGCTGGCCAACAGGTGGAGGGCAAGGCTGCAGCCAGGAGCTAAGGGAGAAGGGCACAGTGAAAGAGGCACATTGAACGGATGAGTGAGGTACAGATGCCCTTCTGTATCATGTTAAGAAAGAATCTGAATTTTATCCTAAGGCAACAGGATTCAATGAAAGAATCTAGAGGGAGAATAAACAGGATCAGACAGAAATTTTAGGAGCAAAGCTCTGACATTGGGGAATGAACTGGAAGGCCGGGAGGACCCAGGGCTGAACCTGATGGCTCCTGCCCACACACATTCAGTTTTGAAGTCTGAAATATAATATGTTTTTCATGCACATCTCTTATGGCATGAGACTATTTCTTCAAAGCTTTGCAGGATGTCACCTTCATCATTCTCCACAGTGACAGGATGGCACAAGAGTGATGTCAGCTGTGGCATCACAACCAATGGGCATAAGCAGGAGTCTCAAGCCGGGCAGCCATTCAGTAGGTGGCGGCCGAATGCATGAGCCCCATTTATCGAAAAGGGGATGGGGGTAGACGAGCCCTAAACAAAGTCAGGTCACAGCCCCAGAAGCATGGATAAGTCCAGTCCAAGTAAAGCAACAAGTCAGAAGCAAGTTCCAGGAGGGAAGGAGTTAAAGACGTCAGTTCTCCACAGGAATAGAAGGTTAAAAGCAGACAGGCTAGAAAACCAGTAAGGAGCCAGCACCTGTCACAGTTGGGGCAGTTCATATAGTGCCCTTTCAAGGATCAAAGACACACCCTCTCAGGGTTCTCAACCAGGACTGGCCAAAGCCTGTGTGCACATGTGGAAGCCTGAGCATGATCAGTTAAGGAGGAACGTCTGGTGGGAGAGGAGAAATGTGTGGGTGGGGAGGAGGCAGGTTCTGACAAGGGCTGTGCAAAGCTGGGTAAATCCCATCACACGTGCTACAAAGCCATTTCTACTGGGAGTTTATAATCAAAAGGTTGATAGAGAGGATGAGGTCTGAAGCCTAAAATACTCTCCTTCCTTAAAGGGGAAATACGCTCATCTAGGCAAGTCTGAGCCTTCTTAGAACTGAAGGCTTCTGACATTACCACCCAGTTCCCAGAAAAGCCCAATCGTTTCCCCACCAAGAGAAGTTTTCTGAAAATCAAGTGCCCCTGACTGCCAGCATGCCACACAGAACGGCCCCAGGGAGGCACCTTCCACTGACTCCACAACCAGCAGAGGAACCTGCAATTTCCACAAACTTTATGACACTCTGCTTCAAGCCACAAATGAGCAACAGCCTTGTAGCTGCATTAAGGGAGGTTCTCAGTTGTAAAGACATAAAATTAAACATCTCTCTATGTTTGTATTAACATTAAACGGAGGCCAACAAAAGCAAAGTGTGTAGTATCAATTACCATTCTTCCAGGCCCTCCAAACTGGCCTTGAGTATGAGTTACCAAGAGCTAGGGGGAAAAAAAATGTTCAAAGGGGTGAACAGAGGCCAACGTGTCAGCCCTGTCTCTGAATCTCTGGGCCATGGCTGTTTCAAATTAGATTCTCTGCAGACTCCATGAAACTCTTGGCTTAGCTCTCCAATGGAAAAGTTATTACTGCACTCTGAGCCACAGATATTTATATGGAGGTCCATCCATAATTCCAATTATGTTTGGCTTTCATGAGGCTCCTTTCCTCTCTGTAAAAACAGTAACAGCTATTGTTGTCATTTCTGATAAGACACTTGCAGAATTCCAAGTGCAGATTCCAGAGCTCAGGTAAATTATTATAAAATAGGCAGATTTTAGGGATTAGGAAATCCTCAAGGGATACTTTTAGTTCTTCTACCCACTGAGGCTGACTCTTGTCAATTCTACCTTTTCTACCCCTATCTACCCCTCAATTGCTAGTGACTTCATGATCCCTCTTGGGAAAATCTAGTCCCAGAGGTAGTTCTGTTATTTACTCCTTCTGGTCACTCTCCGGGATCTTTGCATTTAGCATGTTATCTTAAAAAATAAAGAGTTCTCAGCCCTGGCTGGTGGCTCAGTGGAATGGCACCAGCCTGCAAACCCAAAGGTTGCTGGTTCAATCCCCAGTCAGGGCACGAAACCAGGTTGCAAGCCAGGTCTATAGCTGGAGGCAGGTGAAAGGCAACCATACATAAGTTTCTCTCCGCTTCTCTCCCTTCCTTCCTCCTTCCCTTCCCTCCTCTCTAAAAAATAATGAATAAAATATTTAAAAATCAATAAAAAGAGGTCTCATCTTCTTAAAGGAAGGTGAATCAACAAATAAAGGAGAGATATGTTTTGTTAAAAGGAGCATGGTTCTTAAGGAACAATGCAGTTATTCCGTACAACAGTTTGATCAATAGTGTAGGAAGGATACTAAGAGGGGATGTAGATACAAATCCAAAATGGCAGTCCAAAGCTTTCAGGAAATTCACCCGAGAGAAAGCTAAACTGATTGTCAAGAAAACATAGGATACTAGGAGGTGCACCTATGGCCCCCTCCCAGAAGTCTCTCTGAAGTACGAACCTAGTTTGAAAGAGCGAGCAGGGGAGGGGAGATGGGAGGAAACAAACATCTGTAGGATTAACATATGCCAAGCCCTTGGCCCATATTGCTTCCTGTTGTCTCAATCTTCAAAACAATTTTGAGGGATAGGTTTTATTATTACTGTTTTATAGAAATGAAAACTTAGCCTGGGATGTGAAGTAGCTTGCCCAAGGCCACTGCTTATATTCTGAATGTTTGTGTCCCCCTGAAACACATGTTGAAATCCTACCCCCCTTCCCCAAGGGGAAGTGATAGGTCTTGAGACTAGAGCCCTCATGAGTGGCATTAGAGCCTTTACAAGAAAAGGCCACTGAGTGCAAGCTCTCCCCTTCCACACTGCGAGCACACGGAGAGAAGACGGCTGTTCTGCAACCAGGGAGAGCGTCTTCAGCAGAACCATACCCTCATCATGGACTTCCAGTCACTAGAACTGTGAAAAATCAATGTTTATTGCTTATATCCTACCCAGTCTGTAGCACTTTGTCATAGTAGCCCGAACACACTAAGAGGGCCACACAGCTAGTTCAAGGCAAAGCTTAGATTCAAACTCAGAGATGCCTGACTCCAAAGTCCGATTCTTTTTCCTTTATCACGCAGGGCTGATTTGAGGACCAGAGGAAAAGGCCAGGGATGACTGCTGGTTTGGTTGAGAGGGTATGGGAAACACATATGTCTGTATCGATTTCTTCATATATTATGATGTAAAATATCAACAAAACCTATAGGAAATAAATACAGCAAAAGTTGTAAAAGATATTCACAGGAAAAATCACCACTCACCTGAATAAAAGGAGAAGACTCAATACTGTAAAGGTGTCAGTTCTGTAATATAAATTGAAAGCAATTTTAATAAAATTCCTGAAGGGACTGTGCATACACAACTAGACAAATTGACATTTAGATGAACTAGTAAAAACCAAGAAAGCCAAGACATTCTGAAAAAATAGAAAATAATAGGTTACAATTATTGTGTGCTTCCTTAAATGGTAGGCACTAATCATATTGTATACATGATCTCTTCACAAGTATCCCTGAAGTGGGTACTATGATCTATTTCTAGACCAGGAGACTGAGAGATATTAGGTAACTTGCCCAAAGTTATCTGATACTCAAGAGTAGTAATAGATGCAGTATGATAAGGAGGGTCCAGTATCATCCAAGTAGTGAGGAGAAAATAATTAGAAATCCAGAACTCCATCACACTCAGTCAAACTTTCATTTGTAAGGGCAAAATAGAGACATTTTCCAGAAAAACAAATACTTTAAAGTTTACCAAAGACCTTTATGAAAGAACTTCTAAATTTACGTTAGCATGATGAAAAATGAACCCAGAAGGAAGGAGGAGGGTATCAGTGTAGCAGCCTCCAAAATGCATTGAATAAAACAAAACAATGTGAAGTAGGTAAGAAAATTAGGGCTCAAGGAAAAGTATACGTAGGAAATAAAAGGTATATAACAATGTTATTAATTATTGAAAAATAGAGGCCGTAAAGTACTAATCCCACCCTAGAAGTGGGCAACTGAGTTGGCTCTGTGCTTCCCTTTGGCCAAGTAACAAACGGGAAATGTCAACTAAAGGAGTCACATCATCCAGAAAGACAAAACAAACAAGTTGCTCACAAGAACTTTTCTTGGCACTGTGACCAGAAAAACATTCCTCATATGGTTAACTGTCTACAAGATCTGGGACACTGATGCAAGTATGATAATTTGGGTAAGAAGTCCTTGACTCTTACAATTCTTTTTTCCCAATAAGAAGGTGATTTAGATGCACCAGCCTTCCAGAAATCTCCTCCTTATAGAATGGAAAAAATAAAGCCTCCTGATGGCATGTTATTTCAATAACCAGGTATCTTAGAAATGCCCATCCTTCTGGGACATTCAGGTGTATTTCTGGAAGAAGATGAATAAGGTGACCTCTGGAGGCCTGGCTGCCTATGAGGGCACATGGCAGTATAGGATGTGGGCATTTTTTCCCAACATCAGTTCGTGGCTACCTTTAGAATCACTCACACTGAATATTTCCACCTCCACTAACCAGTTCCTCTTGCCAATGCATGGGATCATCCACGTCGCCAGCCTTCTAAAAACGTGGTTGTTATTGTATTTTCACAGTAATAAGCACCAAGAAGCAATTAGCTTTCCTCTTTCTCCTGGTTCTGTGGTAAATCCTTGACCTTCCTGCCCTGACATTCCACATAGCATGTAAATAAATGGGAGTCTGAGAGCTTTCCCTGGGTCTTCCTACCGTGACAAAGCCAAGAACACAGCAAGCCCATACTGGCAAAGTTCTGATGACATAATTTGCCTGATCTACTCAAAAACCGTGCATTCTACCAGGACTGCTCCAGAATCCTATGGGGTTCCTCAAAATGCAGGCTGGCTGGGAAGCCTCCATGGCACCAGATACTTTTCGGTACAACTGGCTCCCCAGGGAGGGTAACTTACCTCTGCCTAAGTCTGGAGCAATTCCCAAGGACTTCCAAGGAGAAGTGACAAAGAAAGAAAAGACAGGGAAGTGGCAGTGGGGGGTGGGAGAGATGGGAGACTGAGGCATTCTATATTTAACCAAAATATCCATTATTAGAGCAGAAAATACTCTCCCCCTTCCTTTTTCTATTTTTTTATAATTAAACACACACACACACACACACACACACACAAATATATATGTGCAGGGAGCTTGGACACAGTAGGATTGAGATGCATAGGCTTTGGCCACTGACCTGAACTTAACTAGCATATAGTAGCTATGCCTCCTTGGCAAGTTACCCCTCTCATTCCCGTTTCTAAATCTTATGAGGCTAGTAATAACAGCAGTACATACCTCGAAGAGTTTATAAATGAAATACCATATGTATGTGCTTTATACTCAATAAATCTTAGCTATTACTATTATTAAAAAGTTGAGAAATGGGCCCTGGCTGGTAGCACAGTGGTTAAGGCGCCAGCCTACGAACCCAAAAGTCGTAGGTTCGATTCCCCAGCCAGGGCACATAACCAGGTTGCAAACCAGGTTGCAAACCAGGTCTCCAGTCAGGTCTGTGGCTGGAGGCAGGTGAATGGCAACCATACATTGATGCCTCTCTCCCTCTCTGCCTCTCTCCCTTCCCCTCTTTCTAAAAAATAATGAAATAAAATCTTTAAAAAAAAAAAAAAAAAGTTGAGAAATGCAGGCAAGCATGAAAAAATCAGAAGCACCATCCATTTCAATGCATATAATTCCAATAGGGTTGGGTGTATGTTTAGAGTGAGATTACAGCACTTTCTATTTCATAACCTGCTTTTAACATTTAACACCATTCCCTAAGCCTGTCCTATGTAATTTGGTATCCTTGCAAAATTTGATTTTCCAAGGCCACAGCCTTTTTCTTTGTGTTATTCTCCCTCTTAATGACCCCTACCCTCCTTTCTCTCTGCAAGCTCCCACTTCATGTATTTACAAACTCATCTGACCCATCTAGACGATCATTGGCTGCTTTCCATTTAGCTCATTGGGGATGCAACATTCATCTCACCATCTTTAGCACACCAGCTCCTTAGGTAAGAAGCACATTGCTGCCCCTCATCATACCCCCAGCATCCAGAGCAGCCTATCTGGGGTTGCACGCCAAACATGGCGACTGATGGCCAACCCCTCAGTTTAACAAGGTTCCATGAAGTGTTGGTGCAAAAGCTGAACGAGGCAGAAGTCAAGTTCCCTCCAAAAGGCAATAAGGTTGGTATCTAGGGCATTAAACACACAATTAAAATTTCTCAGGGAGAGGAAGAGACTGAAGATTTTTATCTGAGTGTATTGTTTTTCTAAGTAACAGGGCCAAACAAGTTCAAAACTGAAGGGTTTTCTTTTTAAATGGATGTCACAACACTTCCTTTATCGATGACCCTTTGAGACCGCAGTCAAAGTTGACTAATTCATACAACTGGGGACCAAACTGAATCAGCTGAGAAAAATGAATTACATCCTTTTTAAAATAAAGCAGTTTAACTCCAAGGAAATTAATTTTTTAAACAAATCTTTATTTCCGAATAGTTCAATACTTTTCAACCTGTTCTGATGGTTTGTTCGGAACCTGATCTAGTCAGTAAACATGTTACACTTACACTTATTGTTCGCATAGAAATGGGAATGGCTACAGTTCTTCAGAAGTGTGTTCTCCCTAAAAATAAAAAGTTCAATACCCCCTAGGATCCTGCTCACACAGCTTACTCTTTAAGGAAGGTTTTCCTTTCTAGATCCTGGGGAAGCAAACCCCAGCTCCAGCTGCCCTCTGCTGCTCCTGTTCTGAGTGATCAGAGGCATGCAATAGCAACCCAGATCAATCCCTAAAAAACAAAGAACAAACAAACAAAAAACCCCTCCTGATTCCAGACTTGATCTGTCCAGACCCATCTGAGAATTAACAAGCTCCTTCTAAGCACCCAGAGAACTAGGCCTGTCATGGAAACACTGATTCAACCTTAATGAGAACCGGCATAAAACCACACAATGAACTAAACATTCTTCCACCCAATCGGAGTCAAGTTGAAGCCACAGCCTCGGGGGTAAAAGAAGGGAGGCTGTTTTTTTCTCTGTGGTCCCGCTCCTTTTAGCCTATCCCGCTGCCATATTTTCACAACTCCTGTTTATGAGAAAGTGGGAGTGGGGGAGTTGGGAGAGAGCTGGAATGCAGGGGGACCATGCCAGGGTGGGGGCTGCCAACAAACACTGCGGTTTCTGTCAGGCCAATTAAAACTTCTGGCCTCTAGGAGGCCATCATGGTCCGTTTGGGCTAGTCCGGGAACAGGCTATACTGAACTCCCATTCCCACTAAAACGGTTCAGTGTGGAACGAAGTCTTCCTTTTCTAAGACTACTCTGCACAGCAAGCATTTTACCTTTCTTCTTTGCCTTATAGTTTTTTTTTCCCCCTGGGTGCATTTTTCTTTTATAATTAGAAAGGCTAATTATATGAAGCACCATTGCTATTGGGAAAAAGCAGAGTTGAAGGGTTTTTTAAAAGATGCTCAACCAATAGAGAGTAAAATCCTAAGAAGGGCTATACAGCATTTAACTTCGCCTTGGAATCAAAAGATACGAGTTTGTGGGTCGAAGGGACCCAACACCAAATCCCCAGTGCGGGTCATTTCTGCAGGAAGAAATGTCTTGTGACTGCAGCCCCTTGGCCCGGGTCATCGCCTTCTGGGGCCGCAGAGGACACGGGGCTGGAGACACCAGTTGTGGCGGGAGCTTGGGGGACCGGAGCCTCCCACGGAAAGGAGGGGTGCAGCGGCTAGAGCACAAAACACAGGAGCCAGGAGAAAGGAGGGGGGGTCCCGGAGCCCGCGAGGGAGGATGAGGGCCGGGGCCTGGTGGCCCAGGACTGGAAGGCCGACGCGCGCGAGGTCCTGCACGAGTCCCAGCCCCGCCCTCAGAACCGAGTCTGGAGTCTTTTCTCTGCTCTTTGACTTTTTTCTTTTTAGAGCCTGGCCCTGGTCACAGGGTCCCCACAGCTGAGGTGCAGCGGGGAAGCCCCTTGGGCCACCCCGCGGGCCCTGGACAGCCCCGGGGGCGGAGGGGGGGGGGGCGCCGGCCAGCCGGGGGATGCCCGCGTCCCGGGCGCCCGCGCTCCCCGCCCCGCAAACTTTCCCCACCCAGGGAAGGGGATTCCCTGTGCCTCCCCGACTGCCCCCTTGGGCTGGTCACTCACGGACAGCGCCGCTGGGGCTCCGACTCCGGCCGCCGTCCACACCGGCTGGAGCGGTGGGAGGAAGAGGGAGAGGCGGAGAAGGGGGCGGAGGAGAGGGGCGGAGGGGGAGAGAGGCGGGGAAGGGGGAAGCGGGGGACGGCCTCGGAGCCTACAGGAGGGCAGGGGGAGGGTGAAGGAGGGGAGGAGAGCAGG